>JAQQAC010023519.1:12182353-12205739 GCA_029783875.1 Phataginus tricuspis | reverse complement strand
AAAAAAGCCACCGGGCGTGGGTTCTGCGCGAGTGCTGTAGGTGGCGCTGTTGCTCCACTATTCCAGCGCCACTATAGTTCTAGCTGGGTTGGAAACAATGGGAAGCTGTTGATCTCCGTGAGGGTCTCAATGGCGGGCACTCTTTCCCAGTCGCCAGCTACGGGGTCCAAAGCTCCCCAGGACTCCCAGCGTGCTGGGCTCAGTTCGCGGGGCTATCCGGCCCCTCTACTGAGCTCCTGTCTCTTTAAGACCGCTGGGGTAGAGCGCGCGCTTTTCTTCCCCTTTTTCTCCTTTCTTTTTCCTTCCCAGAGCCTGCCGCGGGCAACTTGCACGTTCCCGGCTGGGACCCTGTGCCCTCTGTCCCTCCAATCTCCGCTACACCGCAGATCTCCACTCCCTCCTGGCTCTGAATCCTCTCCTCCCGCCGGAGCGCTGGGGGAGAGGGGCGCTCGGTCCGCTCGCGGCTCCGTACCTTACCCGCCTTGCCGGAACTCCCGCCGGAGTGCTGGGGTGGAGGGGCGCTCGGGGCTCAGACTTCCCCTGGCTCCCGGCTCTGAATTCTCTCCTCCCGCCGGAGCGCTGGGGGAGAGGAGCGCTCGGTCTGCTCGCGGCTCCGTACCTTACCCGCCTTGCCGAGACTCCCGTCGGAGTGCTGGGGTGCAGGGGCGCTCTCGTCTCACTGGATCGTGTTTTCGTCCCGCCTCGCCGGATGCCGAGTCCTCTGTCCGGCGTGTCTGGCCGCTGGAGCTCTGGGGGGGAGAGCGCTCGGTCCCACCGGATCGCCGCCCGTCCGTCTCACCGGCTGCCAAGTTCTCACAGGTGTAGCTGTACGCTGTGCACTTTCCTGTGTATTCTGGTCTCTCTTTTAGGGATAGTTGTATTTGCTGTATTTTCGTGAATAAATATAATGTTGGGAGGAATTTTTCTGCTAGTCCGTTCAAGACGCCATATTCCCAGAAGTCCTCCCCATTTGATTTTTTAACACATTTTCTCCACAATTGTAAATATTCCTCTTGAAAGTTATAACGTGAAAATTCCAAACATTGCCATAAACACATGTGAAATAGGAAATAAAAATATCTCCCATAACCCTGCCCCTGAGAAAGTTATTTTTAACAGTTTGGAATGAATCCTTACAGATGCTGAAAATACCCATATGAATGGCATTTGCAAGTACAATGTTAAACATTAATGGAATTACCTATGCATATTGTTTGGTGTTCTGATTTTCTTCCTCAGTACTATGAAATATATCCTAGATACCTTCCCATAAAAAGTATGCATGAGATCTACAACATGATTTCCTTTCCTCTTTTCTTTCTCATTCTTACCTGTTAGAACGGTCTGGGTCCGAAGCTGCCTCCCCTCCCTCTACAGGCCCCACTGCCCTGCGGAGCATGTTTTCCCTCTCCGTTTGGAGCATAGGATCAACTCCTGAGATGTCTGCATGTTCTCAAGCACAGAGCTGCCTCCCTGTGCAGCACACAGCCCACATGAATATCTTAAGTGCGAAGACATACCTATTCTTATTCCTAAATAGGCAGATATATTCGAGGGCCCCTCTTCAGATTATATTTATAATCTTAACTGCTTTGTTGACTGCTGCATTCCTGGCACCTGGCATTTATGGCAGGAAAAGGAACAAGAAGCATGAATGAACAGTTGAGATTCACTGGGAAATAGGTTAGGCAAACTGAAGATTAAAAAAAAAAAATCTAATATAATTTGATACGGTCTAATACGGAGAGAACGGTGACCAATTCTCAGTGCTAAATTTTATAAGTACTTGTGGTTCAACATACTTGTCGGGTGCCAGGCACGATTCTAGTGCTTTCCATGCCTTCATCCCCCTGAGGCACAGGGAGGTTAAGTCATTTGCCCAAGGTCACATCGCAAGTAAGTTAAAGTTAGGATTTTAACCCAGGCAACCTAGCTACAAAATCCATGCCCTTTACCTCATCTGCTTCTCCAGTGCCTCAGTGCAAAATGCATGCAGTGAACATTTTCAGACACTAACGACGCTCTCATCCCCCCCCCCCACCCCCCGCTCCTCCCCTCCTCCATTCAATCATGTACTGCCAGAGGAGGGGAGGGGCGAGGCTGGTAACGGAGAATAGAATCAGAGTTTGGGTCTGGGGCTACGGAACAGGCCTTTGCAACTATAGCGGGGACCAGGCACTTAGGAGGGTAGCAGCCAAGGGCAGCTGCCCCAACGTGCATCTCTTGGGCACATGGATGACTTTGAATTAAAGCAACTGGAGAAAAAGCTGGTGCAGGATGGACACTCTGACCCTCCTCTGTCACCTGCTGAAACCAGGAAGGGGTGTAGAGAGTATCCTTACCACCAGTGAAGGGAATTCAGAGTTAGAGAAGGCTGCATAAACAAATGCTGTTATTTTTTTTTACTCATTTACTACCCCAGCTCAAATGTTGTTTACACTTCCTTATAAACTGAAGGTCCCAAGCTTCTTACCTTTGTCCTGTCAATTCTTCTCAGATTTATTGTCTCTTTGACTAAATGTGCACAACCTGCCTGCCTCGGTCATTTCTTTAGGTCTCAATCCCATGGCTGGGCTTCCATATGGAATAAAACTGGTGGTTGGTTTTTTTCTCCTCTTAATGTCCCACGTCAATTTGATGCTTATACTGGTAGAAGAACCTTGAAGGGGAGAGGAAAATTCTTCCTCCCCAGCACAAGCCAGGGCTCACCTTGCAGGAATTGGCTCTTTAGAAAGAACATGACCGTGAGTACTCCATGGTTCATGCCATAAACTACGGAAGTAGTAGTTACCTGCCCCGACGGAGCGAAAAGCTTACCGCCTTTGGTGCTTCTGAGGTCCTGGGAAAGTGACTCCTTGGGGTGCTTGGGCCTAATTCCAAGGTGTGTGTCCACATGCACTTCCCACACTAAGCGATTTGGGACACTAGCAGGGTGTCCTATGACTCAGCTCAAGTCGGATGCTATCTACCCAGACACACCATCCGATCCCCCAGGTACAGGGCTCAGTCCCAGAGGACCGCCTCCACTTCAGAGCCAATCACAAGACCTGTGCTTCTGGCCAACCTGGTTATAAAATGAGGTTCCCATGACCCCTCCTTGGGTTTGATTATTTGCTAGAATGGCTCACAGAACACAGAAAACCAGTTTACTCATTAGATGACCAACTTATTACAAAGGATATTGAAAGATAGGAATCAACAGCCAGATGGGGAGGTACATTGGGTGGGGTCCCAAACAAAGGAGCCTCTGCCCCCACGGGGCTTGGGGCCCCGAACAGTGGCACATCAGTCATTCCGGGTTTCCCAACCTGGAAGCTCTCCACACCCATCTTTTGGGGGTTTTACGGAGGCTTCGTTACATGGGCATGATTGATTAACTCCTTGGCGGTCGGTGATTGATTCAGCCTCTGGTCACTGAAAGTTCCAACTCTCTATTCCTGGTTGGTTCAGACCCACCCTTAGGGGCCCAAAAGTCATCTCCATTAACATAAACCTGGTTGTGCTGGAAAACAACTTGCTATGAAGGATGAGACACCTATTTCACCTTTATGGCTCTGAAGTGTTTTCAGGACCCGAGGACAAGATCAGATGTAATAACAGCAGATGTCCCCGTTGCTCTTATAGCTCAGGAAATCAGGGCGTTAGGAGCTGTGAGCCAGGGACTGTGGCCAAAGACCAAGTATGCATACTTCTTATAAATCACAGCCTCTCAACGGCCCCATCCTGTCTCTCCTCTATGCTGAAACTCCAGCACCTTCTTTTCGCTTCCACTGTTCCCAGTACCCCCTACATGCTGGCCTATAGTGATAAATAGATCACGATGTATTACCAAGCTAGTATTTGAGCTTTACACACACCATCTGATTAACCTTCACAGCATGTCTATGAGGTAGGTACAATGCCCACTTTACAGAGACAGAGACCCATCCAAGATCACCCTCTGGTAGAAGGGACAAGATTTGGGCTCAGGTTTTTCTGAGCCTAATGCCCATGGTCTAAACCAGGAGTCAGCAAACTATGGTCCCTGCTTCCTGTTCTTGTAGATAAAGTGTTACTGGATTTCAGCCACACGTGTTCCTTTACTGTTGTCTGTGGCTGCTTTGACTACAACGGCAGAGTTACACAGTTGCAACAGAGACCACATGTGACAGGCAAACAAAAATTTATCTGGCCCTCTGGAGGAAAAGTTCACTAACTTCAGGTTTCAATCTCCATACCACACGGCCCTCCTGCCCACACCTCAGATCTTAGGACTTGGGAATTGTTCACACATCCTCAAATTTGCAAAGTCCATTATCGGAGCTTAGCAGCCCGTCTGCAGAGTGGGTGATACTCTCCACCTTGTGTAGTAGTTGTGAGGATATGATAGAGTTTGTGCTCTACTAGCACTTCTTAACCCTGGAAACACATTAAAACCCCATGGGGAGTTTTTATGACAATATGATGTTCAGTCTTGTAGGGGTCAAGAGTAGGCTGCCCCAAAATGTGTCACTTTGGCATATTTCAAATTAAAGTTACTTAAGAAACAGCGGGTCCAAGATACTCTGACCTCACTGTGTCCGCACCCTGCCCCCAGGAAAGCAGGAAACAAATATCTCAGGTGAACAGAACCCTCCCTGTGCAGGGAGGTAGAGCTATTTTTATCACCAGGCTGCATAAACAAAGCTTGTTACATTTTACTAATTCCTCCAGACCCGATTCTACTCCTTACTAATTGAAGCTCCTGAACAGAAGTTTTCTTTGTCCTGTCAATTCCTCATAAATTTATTGTCTCTTTGTCTAAGAAGTGTAACAACTGCCTGCTTCCTCATTTATTAAGGTCTCAGTTTCATTATTGGGCTTCCATGTGCACATAATTAAACTTGTTTTTCCTCCTGTTAATCTGTCTCATGCCACATTTAATTCTTAGACCAGCTAGGAGAACCTGGAAGGGTAGAGGAAAATTTTTCCTCCCCATCTGTCTCACCAAAACCAGTTAATTCAGAATCACTCAGGGTGGGTTTAAATCACTCTGTACATTTTAAAAAGCCTCTCAGATAATTTTTTTAAACTTTCTGTTTGGAAAATTTTGAGCAAACACAAAAATAAGAGAATGCTATAATGCACCCCCAAGGTACGTGTCGCTCAAACTCATTTATTGTCACTACCAATCTTAATTCATTTATACTTTCATCACTCCCTGTCCTGGACTATTTTGAAGCCAGACCTAAGCATTATATCATTGCATCCATAAATATTTCATTATGAATCTCTAAAAGATAAGGGCTTTTTAAAGTAAAACATAACCACAATGCTATTATCCTACTAGGGGAAATTAATGCCTTCATCTCATCAAATGACCAAACAGTATGTGAATTATCACAATTGTCTCATGAATTTTAAGCTTGTTTGAATTGGGATCCAAAGGAGATCCATGGATTGTTATTGATTGTTGAGTCTCTCCAGCTCCCCAGGTGATTCTATTTTGCAGTCTGTAGGTTGAGAACCACATGGTCAGATGACATAATCGAAGGGCGTGAGATGAGGATGAAGGTTGGAGTGGAAAGCCTGGGTTTCTAGAAAGCTGAGTGATGCATATGATTCAAATATGCGTCTCAGCCAAAGGGTTCGTTACTGCCTGACCAGCCCGAAGGGCCCGTAATGATCCAGTGTCCCAGGGTCCACCAGGCAGCGTGCCAGTTGTTAGCCCTGGGTAAGTCCGGTACAATATAATGACTATTAAATGGAACTTGTTTTTAGGATTAATTTACTTGTTTGCTTATTTGCTCGCTGATTCATTTACTTGCAAGAGAAACTGTCCATCAGGAATGGCCTGATCAGCACTGGTTAGGCCATCTGCCTGATAGACGCCAGCCACCCCTAGAGGAGAGTAACTTGCAATAACCAGCCAGCCTTTGTGTCCAGGATGACATCCTCGTGCCCACTCCCTCTGCCTATAAAAGCCTTTCATTGTGTGCAGGGCTTGGAGCTCATTTCTATCTGCTAGATGGGCTGCTGCTCAAATTCATGAATCATTGAATGAAGCCAGTAACATCTTTAAAACCTACTCAGTTGAGTTCTGTGTTTTAACACACTGAAGGAAGCAAAGAAGTAAATTATTTGCATTTTTGGGACCAGGGTGGGGAGGGAGCGTGGGTAGTGCTTCTCTCCCTCTCCCCCCACCCCTACTGAACCCCTCTCTGGAGGCCGCGCAGCCTTGCCTCCTCACAGGGTTTCCCTCAAACTCTGGGCCCTATTCTAGTTCAACCCCTGGCACTGTTCCCAGCCCCACTGGGCCCCTGGCCCTGCCCCCGGGACTGGGGCTGTCTTCGCACATACGTCTCTGGCCTGGCATCCCCGGGTCCCCCTGTGTCCCCCTGGGCATCCTCGGCCCCACCGATTCCAAGCCTAGTTCTGCCGCCAGCCCCCAACCCCCACACAGAGGGGAGGGCCACGATGGGGGATTTTATTAATAAGAGTAAGAGTAGCTCACATGGAGGGGCTTGCTACTAGCCTGCCGCGGCGTTGAGCGCCAAAGGCATGGTGTCTCCAGTCTTCTGCTGGGCGCACCCATCGCAGCCATTGGTCTCCCTCCGCCTGAGCTGTGGCCTCCTCTCTGACCCCTCTGCTTACTCTCCTCTCACGATCCATTCCCCACGCAGAAGTTGGCGATTTCCTTTTAGAACATTAGATCACTTGGCTCTCTGACTGAAAGGTGCAGGGACTTGCTGCCCCTTACAATCCAACCTCATGCTGTGTTCCATCAGCCCTGCCTGCCGGCTCGGGACCCTGTTGTCCTTTCCCCGCTGACCTTCACACTCCGAATCCCCTTCCTCACTCACAGCGCCTCGGCGGGCTGGTGCCTTCCCTCCCCTCAAGCTCACCCCGCCTGGGCCTTGGCCTCCGCCTGGAACAGCCACACCGCGGTCTTCAGCCTTTTCTAGTCATTTGCAACACCAGCTCCTCAGAGGCGTCTCCCCAGACGGCCCCTGACCTCTCGTTCTCGCGACCCCATCACCCGTTTGCTTCAAATATTATATTACTATTTCTGATTGTGCCTTGTTTCTGTTTCTAAATGTTTTTAATGTTTTAAACTTTAGTGCCTGCTTCCCAACCTCTTAGAACAGCAGCTCCCAGCCCAAATTTAGAGCTCAAGTGAATATTGAATGAATGAGTGAGTAAATGCTCTAATTTAACTCTTACACAAACACCATGGTTCATTTCAGCGGTTCTCAACCCTGACCACATGCTGGAATCTTTTGGGATTTCAGAAAACACCGATGCTCAAACCCAAACCCATTAAGGTTCTGATTTCATTGGTCTGTTGTGGGACATCTTGGTCTCTTCAGAGCCACCTTGGTCTCTTCAGAGCCACTGTGCTGAAAGCCACACTTAAATTTATAAACACCTTGACAGAGGAAGGCAGCCCGGGCAGGCCCGGAAGAACTGCTGTGTTCCCTCCAGCTCATACCTGCAGGGACCTGGTTAGTCTCACGCCCACTGGGCCCGAGCTGGGGTCGGGGCAGCAAATTCCAGGGCACTTGAGGAGGGAAGCTGTGGCCGGGAGAGCAGGCTCCTGGCTTCCCTTTGTGACCAGAGATGGACTCCCAAGCAGCCAACCATTCTAAAGAAATCCAACACTGGAATGAGGTCCTTTCCTGGACACACTGTGTCCACAGCAGCTTCAGCAGCAAAGTTCTGAGTCCTTGGGTTCCATAGGACCAGGGTGGCTCTGGAGAAGAATGGGCCATTGTTGAGTAAGAGGGGCCCTGCTCTACTTGCTGAGGGCGACTTGACCATGGACAAGGGTGGGGGGAGCTGGAGGTCACATGGAGAGTCAGAAACAAAACATACCCGGGGCACTGGGTGTGACATAGAAGGGCTGTGAACTTGGTGCCCACAGATTGGAATTTGAATCCCTGCTCTGTCCTTGGACAGCTGCGTGGTCTTGGATGTGTTACCCACCCTTTCTGAGGCTTGGTCTTCTCACCTGTAAAACAGCATGCAAACCACAGGAGCGTTTAAAGGTTAAACGAGATGGTCCGGGTAAGAGGAGCAGCGTGGTACCCGGCAGGCAGGGAGCCCCCCGCCCCCAAGTCTGCTCCAGCCTCATGGCCTTCTTGCTCTTCCTCCCCTTTGGCAGTCCTGCCCCTGCCCCAGGAGCTCTTGCAGCTTTCCCTGCTGGGGCAGCTCTTCAGCCAGGTGTCCTCCAGTTCACTCTCTCTCTCCCTCAAGTCTTTGCCCAAATGCCACTTTCCCGGCCTGGCCTTTCTGAACCACTTTGTTTAAAATCAAAACTGTCCCAACCCCCTCTCAGACCATCCCTGTGTCTTTCCAGGCTGTATTTTTCTTCCTAGCACTAATCATCTTCTACATTCCATATGATTCGCTTTGTTTAGTAGGTAAAAGATGCTCAACAGTGTTTGTTGAATGAATAAATGAATAGCTGTTAGTATTATTATTATTAGCATCGTCATTATGATAGAATCTTCAGCCTCCAGCTACCTGCTACCCATCCAGTTCTTACCAAATATTGATGGCGGGTAATGATACTGAGATCACTGCCTGAAGGTCAGGTCATGAGTCCATCCTGCTCAGAGGACAGACATTGTATCTTTAGATCCAGCTGGAAATTCAGAGATGAGAATGGTTGCCTGCCAGCGTAGATAGGTGATATCTATGCATCCTTTCCCTGGGGAGCCCAGAGCACTTTGAGTCAATTCTGGGGTTAAGGAAGATGCTGTGAGGGTTAAATGAGACTGGAGTTCCCACAGGCCCCTGAGACTGGAAGCTTGCACCAGGTATGAGGTGATTCTAGAAAAAAACTTTGCGCCTAGAATGTCAGAGGTCAGTTTTTACTGCTGCACATGGAACATTTCAGCACAGTATCTGGTAGATAAGGTATGGTCACTAAATATTATTACTTAGCTTCCATTGATTTGACAAATATTTACTGAACTCTCACAATGTGGTGGCAGGCACTGTTCTAAGCACTGGGGATAAGGTAGAATAAAAATCCCAAATCTCTGTCCTTGTGGAATTACATTCTAGTGTATATGTGTGGGGGTGGGGGGATGACAGACAATCAACAAAGTGAATAATAAACAATATTGAGGGGTAGGTATGTGAGGTGATGAAGGTGTTAATCGGCTTGGTTGTGGTAACCACTCACACAACGTATATCTATTAAATCCATCCCATTGTACACCTTAAATATATACAATTTTATCTCCCAGTCCTATCTCAGTAAAACTGAAAAAAATTTTTTTTTAGCATATTGAAGTTAGAAAGTGATAAATGCTGAGGAGGAACACCCAGCCGAGTACAGAGGGTAGGAAGTGTCCAATAGGAGAGGGTTCCAGCCTTGGTTAGGGAGGCCTCGATGGCAAACTGAGCAGTGTGGGGCCAGCTCGCAGGGGCGCCCGAGGGACTTCACATTCAGGAACTTTGCAAGCCAGTCATTAAGACTTTGGTGGCTTGAAATCAGCGGTGATGAGAATATTTGACTGCAGGTATTGGCAAACACTATGTGTCAGGTTACTTTTACTGTTGTTCTCAGACAGCCGGTTGACCAGCAGCCCCGTTGCAGGCCAGAACTTCAAACAGCGAACAGCAGGGAAACCTGCGTGGCTGGAGCAGAGCTAGCAAGGGAGTGAGAGAGAAGAGCCGGAAAGTCACGTGGGGTCTTGCAGCCTGCCCTCAGAGCTCTGGCTTTGACTGTGAGCCGGACAGGGAGCCCATAGCAGGCTTTTGAAAAAGAGCTTTATTTAGGTTTAATTTACAAACCATAAAACACACTCGTTATAAGTGTGCAATTACTATTATTATTATTTTAGTTAGTAAATTTACAGAGTTGTGCATGAGCACGATCCAAACTTAAATTTCTGTCACCTCAGGGAGATCCCTTGGGCCCATAGCACTGTTCACCTGTTCAGCCTCAGAGAACCACTAATCTACTTTCCTTCTCTATGTGCTGGAGGGTTTGGGGCAGGAAAGCAACATGGTTTTTGACTTCTATTATTGTCACTATTATATTCTTCTGCTAAAGTATAAAAAAAGTTCCTGTTCTCTGATTGGATTAGGCGCTGACCTGAATTTACAGGGAAAGTATCTCCCAGGTCCAGGTTGTGCAGGTGTTAGAGCAGGAGTTTAATCTCCCAGCCACCGTGAGCTGTGAGAAAAGCTTGCTGGGGCCACCGTCACAGGCTGAAAGTGTGCTGGCCAGCAGAAGCCACTGTGTCCTCCACTGGCTTCGGACCCATGGCTGAGGCCAAAGGTCCCTGTGGAAGGATGAGTCAGCAAATCACCTTCCCCAGTGTCCTGAGGGTCCTCAGTGTTTACAAACAAGCGTTAAGGCCTGCGTTCCGCTGAAGCAGAACATAGGAGCCCTTGGCATTTCCTGGATCCAAGGACGAAGTAGTGGGGAAAGAAATCCTCCCGTGACGGGTGTCAGCTGTCCTTGAGGCCTTTGCTGGTTGAGCCCGGAAGGGGGCATCCCTGAAAGGGCCTTGGGCGCTTCGAGAGGAGGCCGGCGGATTCTAATGAAGAACTGTCAACGGGCCTGAGGAGTCCAGGGTGGGAGGCAGGGGAAAAGGCGTGGGGTGGAGTTCAGGAGAGGTGAGCAATGCGGGAAGGGGGGAGGGGAGTCTGCGGCCCCAGGGCTGGAGGCCAAAGCAGGGATTGGAGTCCCGGGCTTTCTGGGAGGAGAGACCTGGAGGTCACTCGTCCTCCTCGCGGTACTTTCTTTAGCGGTAAAATAGAGAAAGTAACACTTGACAGTTGTTCTAAGGATTTAAGGAAATAACTTTATCAAGTACTTTCCAAATGCCTGGCCACAGAGGATGGCAGTTACTGTTTCTCTTGTTACTGGGACACATTATTATTGTCGGCTCTTATCTTAGTCTGTTCGTGCTACTGTAACAAAACTTTCGTATGCTGGGTGGTTTAAACGACATGGATTTCTCACCGCTGTGGAGGCTGGGAAGTCCAAGATCAAAGCGCCGCAGGCACATGCGGTGTCTGGTGAGAGCCTGTTTCCTGGTTCCTAGAAAGCCTGTCCTTTTGCTATTTCCTCACCAGGCAGAAGGGCAGCAGAGCTCTCTGGGGTGTCTTTCGTAAGGGCTCCACCCTCAGAACTAAGCACCTTCTAAAGGCGCTACCTGCTGACACCATCTCATTGGGGGTCAGGATGAACATAGACATCTGGGGCGGGGGGTGGGGGGCACAAGTGTTCAGCCTGTGGCAGTGTCGCACCATATTCTGTGATTATTCTTACCAAGAGGGGTTTCGTGGGAGGCAGCAGAACCTGGGCCCTGCTTCTCAGACTTGAACATGCACACAACTTACCCGGGGTTTCTGATTATACACAGGGTCTAACCCCACCCATCTGGCTCGGGGTCTGAGGTTCCACCGCTGGAGTAAGCGGCCAGGACGTGCTCATGCTGCTGGTCCGTAGACCACACTTTGAGTAGCAAGACTTACCCAGCCTGCATCGTCCAACGCGGCAGCCCTGCTGGCCACTTGTAGCTCTTGAGCCCTTGAAATGTTGCAAGTCCAAACGGAGATGTGCTTGTAAGTGTGAAGTACAGATCAGATTTTGAGGACTTAATGCAAACAAACAAAAAAAGAATGGGAAATATCTCATTAGCAGTTTCTTTTTATATTGGTTACATGTTGACACTATAGCACATGGCTAGCTAACTAAAATGTATTATAATTCATTTCTTCTGTTTCTTTTTACTTTTTTGAAGGAAGCAAATAGAACATGGTGCATTGTAGGCGCAGCTCACATTTTATTTCTATCGCATGAGGCCGCCTCAGAACTCCCCAGCTTTGTCAGGCCAGTTCAGGATTTGCCAAAGGCTTCTGGAGAGATTTGCTTGGAAGGACCGAGTCTTGGGAGGTGGGCAGACCTCAGACCCATGAGCAGTGAGAGTTGGAAGGGGTGGACCCTCAGTCTGAGAGTGGAGAAATGGCCAAAATCCCACGGTGGAGCTAAGACGAGAGGCCAGGACTCCGTGCGACAAGTCAGTATGCACTATAGTCACTGCTGGGCTTCTCTCCGACCTGCTTCTCCCCAGAGCCCAGAATTTGGGGTGATGCTTTTCTTCCTGTCGTTGGTGACAGGCAGGGGGCAGCACCATCATGCTGTGGCCAAGAGAACTGGTCCTCCAGGTGCTGAGAAGTGCCCGGGGAGTCTGTGGGTCTCCCGGGCAGCCATCACTGCCACCCGTCCCTCAGAAGATGGTGGCCGCCTGGGAAGCCATCAGCCTGGGGAGGCAGCCAGGGCCTGAGTACTTCAGCTTTGTCCATGATGTGCTGGACATGTGGAGTCAGCCAGAAAAGGTGAAGCCCGCTTGTCCTAGGGTCCACCTTGGGCATCAGAGGCCGCCCTCAGGTACCCCAGTCAGACTCAAGGCTGCCAGGCGGGGAGACATTTTGACCTAGGAATTCTCACATTTCTACAATTTTATTTAAACTGTTAGCTTTTAAGCCTTAGGAACAACAATTATGACCAAGTTTTGTGAGCCCCAGACCCCATTGCTCCATCCCTGGGGTGTCTCGTGTTACTGAACTCAGATCACACAGTGAGGCAATGACTACCCCATTTGGATTTCCTTCCAATCATTCTGATAAATGAAGGAGAAAATTTTGTTCTGCTACTCTGTCCTTCCTAACACTGTCACTGTCACCCACTTCCGCTTAAAATCAGGAGAAAACTGGCTGATGCTCAAAGTTTTTCACAGGTCACAGCAGACATGTCTAATTGAGTTAAGATTTTCTTGATTTCTTGATTTATTGTCTCTGTGCCTATGGCTTCCTTCTTTATTATCCCTTCCTTGTGTGTCTATTGTGTCTCTCTCTGTATTTTATAGTCACTTTTCATTTATATTAAAGATGCTACTTTTTTATAGGAGAGAAATATAAATTTTATTTCAAAAGAAACATATTTATGTTCATTTTAAGAAAAGCTTGTTTACAGAAAAAAGGAAACAATACTGTTAGTAGATAAGAGTAAAAGTATACTGCTAGTGGATATGATAAAATTTATGAAGGGAGTGCAAGAATGAGATAGAAAAGCAGGCAGTTAGGCAGACATTGTTCATGCACTTGAAGTGTGATCTTACAGAAATGCCTTCAGCTCTTTGGAACTCAGTTTTCTCATTTATAAAATGAGAGTCATGCCTTACGCCACCTGGAAATATGAGAATTAAGTGAGAAGTGTATGTAAAGATGAATCGGAGTGCTCCGTGCCTGTCCACAAAGTCAGAGCTCTTTCTTACCACACCAGGGTCATCCTTACAAGACTTCTCTTCAGGATAAAACCAAATGGCTTTGTCAGCAAAAATGGTGGCATAAGGACTTTCTAACATTTTATCCTCGGTAAAAACAACAACAACAAAAACCTTAGAGAAATTGTCAGAATCAACTTTTCAGAGCTCTGGGAACTCACTGCATCCTGGAATAACCCAGGGAATGTTAACTAAAGAAACAATTACTAAAGATTTGGGTGAGTCTCAGTAAAAACGCCCCTGAGATATTACCTCATTGTGCAAAAATAACATTCCCTTCATGACTGTTTTAACAAAAGTTTAAAACATCTGATGAAGTTCAACTTTCAGGAACCAAGGACTGCCAGAAAATATTAGCCTCTACGTTATTCATGCATTTAGAAGCTTACCTGAAAACTGCCTGTTAAAAAAGAATAGTCTGGATAAGTTGAGCTGTGTGTTTTTAAAGCCTGATTGCCATTAAGGCAGAAATTATAAGGTTGCAAAAAGAAAGTGACAATACATCCCAAATTGATCTATATACACAATGTAATCTTTATGAAAATCCTAGTAGACTTTTTTTGTGTGTGAAAATAGACAACCTGGTCCAAAAATTCATATGGAAATACCATGAACCCACACAATAACCAAAACAGTCTTGAAAAGGAAACACAAAACTGAAAGACACATTTTCCCATTTCCAAACCTACTACAGAGGTAGAGGGATCAAGACTGTGTGGGGGAAAAACAAAGCAGCGTGGCCCCCATAACAATAGGTGTGGGCGAATGAGATGGATTTAAGAGCCCAGAAGTAAGCGCATAAATCTGTGGCCAATTGATTTTCAACAAAGATGCCAAGAAAATTCAGTAGGGAAAGAACTGTCTTTCCAATTAGTGTTGCGGGCACAACTGAATATTTACATGCAAAAGAATGCATCTGGTCCCCTACCTCACACCACATACAGAAATGAACTCACATGGATCCGAGAACTAAATGAAAGAACAAGAACTATGCAGTTCTTAGAAGAAACCACAGATGTATATATACTGAATTAGGCAGTGGTTTCTAACAAGCAATGAAAGAAGATAAAAGTTGGATTTCATGAAAATGAATAGATTTGTATAACAAAAGTTAACCCACAAGATGGGAGAAAATGCTTGCAAATCACATATCTGATAAAGATGTAGTATCCACAGGATATAAAGAACTCAGACTCAAGAATAAAAAGACCCAATTAAAATGTGGGCTAAGAATTTGAATACACATTTCTTGGAAGAATATAATAAATTTATAAATTTATTTATAAATAAATAAACGAGAGGCTAATCAATATCTTTATTAGGAAAATGCAATTCCAACCATAATGAGATACTTCACATGGAATAACATGGCTAGAAACAAAAAGGTACAATAATAAGTGTTAACAAATATGTGGAGAAATTAGAACCCTCATACACTGCTGTTGGGAACACAAAATGGAACAGGTGCTGTGGGAAACAATCTGGCAGTTCCTCAAAAAGTTGAACATACAGTTTTCAAATGACCTAGCAATTACACTCCTAGGTATATATCCAAGAGAATAGAAACGTATGTTCACACAAAAACTTGTACATACATGTTCATAGCAACACTATTCATAATAGTCAAAAAGTGGAAGCAACCCTGATGTCCATCAGCTGATGATTACACGGTACATCCATACAGTGAAATATTATTCAGCCATTAAAAGGAATGTAGCACTGATAACATAAAAAGCCTTGACAACATTATGCTAGGTAAAAGAAACCAGACCAAAAAGGCCATATATTATATGATTAATTTCGCATGAAATATTCAAAATAGGCAAATCCATAGAGATGGAAAGTAAATTAGTGGTTGCCAGGGACAGGGGAAGGAGAGAAGAGCATGGCAACTGATTTGTACAGCATTTCTTTTCAGGATAATGAACGTGTTCTGGAATTAGTGGTGAGGGTTACACAGCTTTAACATTACTTTATTAATATACTAAAAACCATTGAACTGTGCACTTTAAAATGGCAAATTTCATAGTATGAGAATTAGATGTCAACAAAAAAGGACATTGTGAATTGTATGCTACCTTTTCCATTCTAAAGGTGGCATGGAAAAATATATATGCTTACATTTGCCTAAAGAAACACTACAAGGATATGCAAGAAACTAATAATAATGGTTACTCATTGAGACAGGTGAAGTGCAGAACAGGGTGCTAGGCACAAGGTTGGGAATAGGTATTCTCAATGTTTATCTTTTCATGCTATTTTGATTTTTGAACCGTGTCACTATAAACTTTTGTAAAAATAAAATTAAATAAAAAACAACAACCAGCAAACAAAAATTCCTAACAAGTGGTTTCTGTTAATTTTCTGCCTGCACTGTATATAGGCTGGGCACCGGCCCCCCATCCCTGCATTCTGGTGGGTCGATGGCATGGGAGCAGAGGTCAAATGGAGCTTTGAGGAGCTGGGGTTGCAGTCCAGGAAGGCGGCTAATGTGATAGGGGTGTGTGCGGCCTGCAGCCTGGGGACAGAATGGTGCTAGTTCTTCCATGGATCCCAGACTGGTGGCTGGTAAGCATGGCGTGTATGCGAACAGGTCAGTGAGCAGGGCTGAGGCCCCCAGCTTTGCAGTGTCCATAAGGTTTGGGAGATGAAGCAAACTGGGTCCTATTTGGAGTTTGATTTATTTCCCCTTTGCCCAACAGTCACAAACTTGAATGTGTACAGGGGTCAGATAGCAATACAATTAATTGAAGAAGGCCAGTGTGAGGCAGTAGGGGGCACCGAGGACTTTGGTGAACTGGAGATCACGTGCTTCCTCAAACAGGGCAACTGCTTCTCTACCTCAAGCAAATGTTTCCAGGTGTGAATGCAAGCCAGTGTTTCCAGAACTTCTGGTTTCATAAGAGAAAATTCTGGGTGATTATGAAAACACTTCTTTTAATGCTTACAACTAAATGAATATTTTTAAATTTTTGATGGAGCAAACCAAACATTTTCTGCTCACTGTATGTAGAAAATAAATCAATTATGGCTGGGGGAGTTTTGTGACCAATCTATATTAGTTCCCTCTTAGACTTTATGGTTTCCACCCCATGGAATCTGTCAGCTCCCAGGAAAAGGAAGAGAGGGACTTTCAACCACGTGAAGAGTTGTCCACCTCCTTCCAATTATGTCCATAGAACAATCTACCTAAAATGGTGATGTTTTCACAAATAATGTTTGCAAAACAGAGGGATACAAACTCATAGCAGATAATTAGCTTTTCTATATGAACAAGCTTTGTCTGACCATTTTGTGACTGGATTGTGCAAGAAAAAAAGGAAGGAGCTTTAATTTAATTAAATAAATAAATAAATTTATTTATTTATTTTTATTTTTATTTACAATTTATTTTGGTATCATTAACCTACAATTACATGTGCAATATTATGGTGATTAAACTACCCCCTTCATCAGGTCCCCCCCACCAACCCCATTACAGTCACTGTCCATCAGCATAGTGAGATGCTATAGAATCACTACTTGTCTTCTCTGAGTTGTACAGCCCTCCCCGTGCCCCCACTACCTTACATCTGCTAATCATAATACCCCTTTTACCCTCTTATCCCTCCCTTCCCACCCTTCTTCCCCAGTCCCTTTCCCTTTATATGTTTTTGCAACAGTATATAAAAGTGAGCAGCATTATAGTGTGTCCAGCTCAAGAAAAGAAACAGACACACAGGTTTGGGGTGTTCTCCATATTCTGCCATGACATGGAAGGTCAATGTAAGTGAGGACCAAGGTGCAGGACCCCCTGTACTTTTATGGAGGACCTACTGTGTGCTGGGCATTGTGTTAGGCACTTTGCATGATCCAAACTTCCCTTTGAGGTATTATCATTATTTTTTCCTGTTACCTAAATGTCTCCAGTTCCCCCCAATTATACAGGTTCATCCATTTCTTTGATGTCCAAAGATAAAAACAACTTTAGACCGTGTTCCTTGTTACCATGTCAAGACTAGTATCCCCTCCATCATCTTAGAGGATATCCAAGCTGTAAGTCTGTACATCCTTGCACTCTCATGTTCTCCCAATATGCACTTGTCACCCCTTTTCCAGCCTCTGATGTTGGACTCATTTCTCTTGCTGGAGCTCTAGCTGTCCACCCTCTGCCTGGGTTCCCAAATCACCACACACAATGCCACATAGAGCAGACTTCTGAGAATAAATGAAACAGAGATGGAGTGAAAAACCACACCATTCAGCTCCAAAAGTGTTCATGCTGGGGTTTAAATCCTGTGAAAGTTGAGAAGATTGAGCAACAGGCACTGAGGACTTGGTTAGGCTCCCACATGTCTGGCGATTATCCCCTTCCTCTGTCTTCTGTCCTCACTCACTGGCTGTGGCAGGATAACTGATTCTTCTAGGAGCTCTTTCTTATTCTCTATGAAATAATAGTGTTGGACTCAATGGAGTATTTACAAGCTGCATACTGAGATATACAAGTGGTTTTCCAAGTGTCTGATTAAAATTTGCCCTGCTTTCTGATTCCTTATCCCTCTGCCTTGGGATGAGATGAATTTAACTGCCCTAAGAGTGGTTTGGTTGAAATCATAGGGCGTTCTGGAGCCTGCACCTGCTATAGCTTACCCCTGGCCCAAGTGACCCATACCCAACACTAGGATTTCTTTTAGCCTTTTGTTTGAAAGGTGTGGAAAACCACTGAGTTAGGTGATCTATAAGGCAGTATAATACTGTGTTCAAGATCATAGATTTTAAGATTTACCACTGCCAGGGTTCACAGTTTCAGCTCTACGACATGTTAGCTGTGTGATCTTGGACAAATTATTTCATTTAATTAAGGCATAAAGGTCTAAGTCTTAGGTTTTTTTCTTATCTGCAAAATAGGTATAATAATAGCACCTATTCTCCATAGTTGTGATAATGAGATAACACATGTGAAGTCCTTAGCATGTGTTAGTGCCTCATAAACATAATCTGGATTTTGTTGTTATCATTATGGTGGTCTTTTCCAGTTCATGTATTCCAACCCTCCCAGCCCTGTTCTGCTCCTATCTCTGAAGGGATATCTGGCTTGGACTTATTAGGAGGGGTCTTCCTCTGCTACTCAATCAACATCCCCCTCTGTGTGGTGTCAGGGGCTGTCATGGTCCCTGGTGTCTCTCAGCTGATGGAGAAGGACCTCAAGTACCGGTTGCAGGCATCCAGGGCCCAGTCCATTATCACCAGTGACTCCCTGGCTCCATGGGTGGACGTCTTAGTGCTGACTTCCCCTCCCTCCAGACCAAGCTGTTGGTGTCCAACAGCAGTTGGCCAGGCTGGATGAACTTCAGGGAACTTGTCTGGTGAATGGGGGCTCTCCGGAGAAGAGCATACAAACGAAGCCACAGCTTATCTCCTTTACACAACAAGAGATTGAATGTGTGGCTGATTGTACATGAGAGTGAATCAGAAAGGAATGGTCACTTTGGAAGCCAGATGAACTTGAGACCTGACCCTGGTGACCACCTTAAGATCCTTCAAAGTCACTCAGTCAGCACGGGACTTGCCACAAGATTTCTGTGCTTCGCTTGTCTCTACAGTGGTGATAGTGTTTATCGAACTGTTGGCCAAAGTGAATGAGATAAAATATTATGCCCTTAGTACACAGTAGGTGGTCACTTGGTAATAAAATAAGAGCTTCTAGGGACTTCCTGGAAGATGGCGACGTGAACGAAGCAGCAGAAATTTCCTCCCAACATTATATTTATTCACAAAAACACAGAAAATACAACTATTCCTAAAAGAGAGACCAGCATACACAGGAAAGAGCACAGGGTGCAGTTACACCTGAGAGGACTCGGCACCCAGTGAGGCGGTCATAAAGAGCCCAGCTGACATACATGGCAACTACCAGCAACCAATTCTATAGCCATGAAAAGACAGAGGAATATGGTACAGACAAAGCTTCAGACCCAGACAACCCCAGAGAGGGAACCTGAAGGGCTGGACATGCACAGTCTTCCTGAAAAAGAATTCAGAGTAAAAGTCATAACCATGCTGATGGATCTACAGAGAAACGTGCAAGAGCTGAGGGAGGAAGTGAGGGAAGTGAAGAAAGACTAGGCAGAAATGAGACAAGCCATCGATGGGCTTAACAGCAGACTGGATGAGGTGCAAGAGACTGTTAATGGAATAGAAAATAGAGAACAGGAATACAGAGAAGCTGAGGCAGAGAGAGATAAAAGGATCTCTAGAAATGAAAGAATATTAAGAGAACTGCGTGACCAATCCAAACGGAACAATATTCGCATTATAGGAGTACCAGAGGAAGAAGAGAGAGAAAAAGTGACAGAAAGTGTCTTTGAAGAAATAATTGCTGAAAACTTTCCCACACTGGGGAAGGAAATAGTCTTGCAGTCCACGGAAGCCCACACATCTCCCAACACAAGGGACCCAAGGAAGACAACACCAAGACACATAATAATTAAGATGGCAAAGGTCAAAGACAAAGATAGAGTATTAAAGGCAGCTAGAGAGAGAAAAAAGATCACCTACAAAGGAAAACCCATCAGACTTCTCAACAGAAACCTTACAGGTCTGAAGAGAATGGCATGATATATTTAATGTAATGAAACAGAAGGGCCTCGAACCAAGAATATTGAATCCAGCACGATTATCATTTAAGTATGATGGAGGGATTAAACAATTTCCAGACAAACGAAAGTTGAGAGAGTTTGACTCTCATAAACCACCACTACAGGATATCCTAAATGGACTGCTCTAGAGGGAAACACCCCTAAGGCTAAAAAGATGTCACCAGAGAAATAAAAATCATAGGAAAGAAAGCAGACCATCCAAATACTAACTAAAGGCAAAGAATAAAACACCTAATATATAAAGAATGGAGGAGGAAGAATAAGAAGGGAGAGATAAAGAAACAGCAGACGGCATTCACAATAACTTAACAAGAAAGTTAGGTTGGATTCTTGGATAGTAAAGAAGGAACCCTTGAACCTTTGGTAATCATAAATCTAAAGCCAGCAATGGCAATAAGTACATATCTATCAATAATCACCCTAAATGTAAATGGACTGAATGCACCAATCAAAAGACACAGAGTAACAGAGTGGATAAAAAAGCAAGACCCATCTATATGCTGCTTACAAGAGACTCAAACCCAAATATATACACAGACTAAAAGTGAAGGGATGGAAAAAGATATTTCATGCAAACAACAAAGAGAAAAAAGCAGGTGTTGCAGTACTTGTATCAGACAAAATAGACATCAAAACGAAGAAAGTGGCAAGAGATAAAGAAGGACATTACATAATGATAAAGGGGTCAATCCAAAAAGAGGATATAACCAATATAAATATATATGCGCCCAACATGGGAGCGCCGGCATATGTGAAACAAATACTAACAGAATTAAAGGAGGAAATAGGCAGCAGTGCATTCATTCTAGGTGACTTCAACACACCACTAATGCCAAAGGACAGATCAACCAGACAGAAAATAAGTAAAGACACAGAGGCACTGAAAAACACACTAGAACAGGTGGACCTAACAGATATCTACAGAACTCTGCAACCAAAAGCAGCAGGATACACATTCTTCTCAAGTGCACATGGAACATTTTCCAGAATAGACCACATACTAGGCCACAAAAAGAACCTCAGTAAATTCAAAAATATTGAAATCTTACCAACCAACTTCTCAGATCACAAAGGAATAAAACTGGAAATAAATTTTAGAAAGAAATAAAAAAGGCTCACAAATACATGAAGACTTAACAATATTCTTCTAATTAATCAATGGGTTAACGACCAAATCAAAACAGAAATCAAAGAATATATGGAGACTAATGACAACAACAACACAAAACCACAACTTCTGTGGGATGCAGCAAAGGCAGTTCTAAGAGGAAAGTATATTGCAATCCAGGCCTATTTAAAGAAGGAAGAACATTCCGAAATGAACAGTCTAAAGACACAATTATTGAAATAGGAAAAAGAAGAACAAATAAGGCCCAAAGTCACCGGAAGGAGGGGCATAATAAAGATCAGAGAAGAAATAAATAAAATTGAGAAGAATAAAACAATAGAAAAAATCAATGAAACCAAAAGCTGGTTCTTTGAAAAAATAAACAAAAGAGATTAACCCCTATGCAGACTCATTAAGAGAAAAAGAGAATCTACACACATAAACAGAATCAGAAATGAGAAAAGAAACATAACGATGGACCTCACAGAAATACAAAGATTTTTAAGAGAATATTATGAGCATCTATATGCTAACAAGCTGGAAAACCTAGAAGAAATGGACAACTTCTTAGAAAAATACAACTTTCCAAGACTGACCAAGCAAGAGACAGAAAAACTAAACAGACCAATCACCAGCAACGAAATTGAATCGGTAATCAAAAAACTACCCAAGAACAAAACCCCTGAACCTGATGGATTCATCTCTGAATTCTACCAGACATATAGAGAAGAAATAACACCCATTCTCCTTAAAGTTTTCCAAAAATAGAACAGGAGGGAATACTTCCAAACTCTTTCTATGAAGCCAGCATAACTCTAATACCAAAACCGGGCAAAGACCTCACCAAAAAAGAAAATTACAGACCAATATCCCTGATGAACATAGATGCAAAAATACTCAACAAAATATGAGCAAACTGATTTCAAAAATACATCAAGAGGATCATACACCATGATCAAGTGGGATTCATCTCAGGAATACAGGGATGGTACAACATTCGAAAATCCATCAACATCATCCACCACATCAACAAAAGGAAGAACAAAAACCACATGATCATCTCCATAGATGCTGAAAAAGCATTTGACAAAATTCAGCATCCATTCATGATAAAAACTCTCAAGAAAATGGGTATAGAAGACAAGTACCTCAACATCATAAAGGCTATATACGACAAACCCACAGCTAACATCATACTTTACAGCGAGAAGCTGAAAGCTTTTCATCTAAGATCGGGAACAAGACAGGGGTGCCCACTCTCTCCACTGTTATTCAACATAGTACTGGAGGTCCTAGCCACGGCAATCAGACAAAACAAAGACATACAAGGCATCCAGATTGGTAAAGAAGAAGACAAATTGTCACTATTTGCAGATGACATGATAGCGTACATAAAAAACCCTAAAGACTCCACTCCAAAACTACTAGAACTAATATCTGAATTCAGCCAAGTTGCAGGATACAAATTAACATACAGAAATCTGTTGCTTTCCTATACACTAATGATGAAGTAACAGAAAGAGAAATCAGAAAAACATTTCCATTCACAATTGCATCCAAAAGAATAAAATACTTTGGAATAAACCTAACGAAGGAAGTGAAAGACCTGTACTCTGAAAACTACAAGACACTCCTAGGAGAAATGAAAAAGGACACTAACATATGGAAATGCAAACCATGCTCTTGGCTAGGAAGAATAAATATTGTCAAAATGGCTATACTACCTAAAGCAATCTACAGATTCAATGCAATCCCTATCAAACTACCAACAGCTTTCTTCAATGAACTGGAACAAATAATTCTAAAATTCATATGGAACCACAAAAGACCCTGAATGGCCAAAGCAATCCTGAGAAGGAGGAATCAAACAGGGGGAATTACGCTCCTTGACTTCAAGCTCTACTCCAAAGCCACAGTAATCAAGACAATTTGGTACTGGCACAAAAACAGACCCACAGACCAGTGGAACAGAATAGAAAATCCAAACATTAACCCAAACATATACAGTCAATTAATATTTGATAAAGGAGCCTTGGATATACAATGGGGAGATGAGAGCCTCTTCAGCAGCTGGTGTTGGAAAAACTGAACAGCTACATGTAAGAGAATGAAACTGGACTACTGTCTAACCCCATACACAAAGGTAAACTCAAGGTGGATAAAGACCTGAATGTAAGTCATGAAACCATAAAACTCTTAGAAAAAAACATAAGCAAAAATCTCCTGAACCTAATCATGAGCGACTTCTTCATGAACATATCCCCCAGGCAAGGGACACAAAAGCAAAAATGAACAAGTGGGACTATATCAAATTGAAAATCTGGACACCATCAGTAGAACAAAAAGACATCCTACAGTATGGGAAAATA
>JAQQAC010023519.1:12150053-12181853 GCA_029783875.1 Phataginus tricuspis | reverse complement strand
TATTTTCCCATACTGTAGGATGTCTTTTTGTTCTACTGATGGTGTCCTTTGCTGTACAGAAGCTTTTCAACTTGATATAGTCCCATTTGTTCATTTTTGCTTTTGTTTCCCTTGCCCGGGGGGATATGTTCATGAAGAAGTCGCTCATGTTTACGTCCAAGAGATTTTTGCCTATGTTTTTTTCTAAGAGTTTTATGGTTTCATGACTTACATTCAGGTCTTTGATCCACCTTGAGTTTACCTTTGTGTATGGGGTTAGACAGTAGTCCAGTTTCATTCTCTTACATGTAGCTGTCCAGTTTTTCCAACACCAGCTGCTGAAGAGGCTCTCATCTCCCCATTGTATATCCAAGGCTCCTTTTCAAATATTAATTGACTGTAGGTGTTTGGGTTAATGTTTGGATTTTCTATTCTGTTCCACTGGTCTGTGGGTCTGTTTTTGTGCCAGTACCAAATTGTCTTGATTACTGTGGCTTTGTAGTAGAGCTTGAAGTCAGGGAGCTTGAGTCCACCTGTTTGATTCCTCCTTCTCAGGATTGCTTTGGCTATTCGGGGTCTTTTCTGGTTCCATATGAATTTTAGAATTATATGTTCCAGTTCATTGAAGAAAGCTGTTGGTAGTTTGATAGGGACTGTGTTGAATCTGTAGATTGCTTTAGGTAGTATAGCCATTTTGACAATATTTATTCTTCCTAGCCAAGAGCATGGGATGCATTTCCATTTGTTAGTGTCTTCCTTAATTTCTCCTAGGAGTGTCTTGTAGTTTTCAGAGTACAGGTCTTTCACTTCCTTCATTAGGTTTATTCCTAGGTATTTTATTCTTTTAGATGCAATTGTGAATGGAATTGTTTTTCTGATTTCTCTTTCTGTTAGCTCATCATTAGTGTATAGGAAAGCAACAGATTTCTGTGTGTTAATTTTATATCCTGCAACTTTGCTGAATTCAGATATTAGTTCTAGTAGTTTTGGAGTGGAGTCTTTAGGGTTTTTTATATACAGTATCATGTCATCTGCAAATAGTGACAATTTGACTTCTTCTTTACCAATCTGGATGCCCTGTATGTCTTTGCTTTGTCTGATTGCGTGGCTAGGACCTCCAGTACTATGTTGAATAACAGTGGAGAGAGTGGGCACCCCTGTCTTGTTTCCGATCTTAGACGAAAAGCTTTCAGCTTCTCGCTGTTAAGTATGATGTTAGCTGTGGGTTTGTCATATATAGCCTTTATGATGTTGAGGTACTTGCCGTCTATACCCATTCTGTTGAGAGTTTTAATCATAAATGGACGCTGAATTTTGTCAAATGCTTTTTCAGCATCCTTGGAGATGATCATGTGGTTTTTGTTACATTTGTTTTAAATGCCTTGTGTAACCTATGAAAATGTCCAATAGAGAAATGATTAAATTATTAATGAAATGTGATATTATGCAATAACTTGAAATGATGCTGATCTTTTATTTTTAATATAGAAATATTACAACAATGTCTTAGTAAGAGAAAAAGATAGTCTATGAAAAAATATACATTATAATATCCTGTTCATTTAAAAACACAATTTGAAAGGATACATGAGCCAAAATGTTAACATTTATTTCTTTTGTATTAATACCTTGTTAATGCTTTACAATCCATAAATATTACAAAGCTATATAGCTAACATTTATTGGATATTTACTATGTGTGCCAGGCCCTGGGCTCGATGCTTTATATGCATTATTATTTCATTTACTTCTCTCCACAACCTGAGATGGTATGACCATCCCATTTTACAGAGAACAAATTAAGACCCAGAGTGTCTAAGTAAATTGCCTGAGGTTCGAGTTAATAAAAGGCAAAGCGAGAACTCAAACACGCATGTATCTGACAAGAGTTCATGTTTCTAATGTTAGGCTCTGCTGCCTCATAGAGAATAGAACACAGGACGTGTGTCAGATAGGATGGGCTGGATATTATTGTGGGTAACAAACAGTCCCAATGTCTTAACAGCTAATGATAAGGAAAATTCCTTGTTCATGCCACATGTGCTCCATGGTTCTCCTGGGGCCAGGATAAAGGAGCAGCCACCACGTAGGTAGCTGCCAGGTGCTATATGAAGTGGACAAAGAGGGTGGCCAGTCTCAATGGTTCCCAGTCCTTCAGAGGTGGTACACTTCACGCATGCTCACAGCGCATCACAGGGCAGCATCCACATTTAGGGCGTCAGGTTGGCTCTCGCATTCTTGGTGGACCTCAGTAAGGCTACCACGTGGTGCTAGGCTGTCAGGGGCTGTGCAGAGGGAAAGAGGAGGGCGGGGCATTGGTAGGAAATGTCAAGTCAGGAGGGGTTTCCTTTCCCTCGATCAGGTCGTGTTTGTCCCAGAGCTGCCCAAAACTGTCACTGGCAAGATTAGAAGAAGTGAACTTCAGAGAAAGGAGTTTTCTCAGAAGTAATCTGCAATAAGCTCAGAAACCACTGTGATCCTGGGAAGAAGAAAAAAGCCTGGGTACTCAGTTTCCCCACTAAGACAAGGAGGGGAATGCTGAGGGCTGGTGGGGAACAGCACCAGGAATGCCAACATTCCAACATTTTTGTTCTTTTAAATGAATGTCAGTCCTTCTCCTTCCTCCAAGTCCTCTGTTCCTTTCATATTGCCCAAGTGAACCCTCAGAATGTAGCTGGGGTAATAAAATAGTGACATCAGCATCAGCAGTGACCCTGTGTTGTGCATTTATTCTGTGAATGAAACTGTGCTAAGTGCTGCCCCTTCATAATGCTCCACAATCCACACCAGAGAAACCCCAGGGCCTAAATCTCCCTCCTGGTTTCAGAGACCCTCAGTGACCCCTTGTTGCCATTCAATAACCAGAATAAAGAGTTCTGAAAAGGGACACTCCATGTGGGCCCAGGTGTCCACCCCACCTGGCCTGCCCGTGCCCCACAGGAAGGTGAGGCCAGGTAAGGATGACTGTGGAGTCTGGAGAAGGGGGGTGGCGGGTGGCCAGCTCTGCCTGGTGCCTGTACTCGTTGGCCAGACTGTCCCTCACCTGCCCCCCGCTGATGTGCCGACTCTCTGCCCCCCGCCTGGAGCAGCGTGCGTGAGCTGAGGGCTCTGCCCTCGGGGGGCTCAGCAGTCCTGCAGCACTCCAGATCTTCCCAGGGGTGCTCACTTCCTTCCTTCCCAAGGACCCAGGAACTGCGTTCCCCAGCCTTCCGTATGGGTCCCCCACTCCGTCAACCTTCCCACAGCTCAGGGACTACCTAGTCCTTTCCCAGAGGTCCGGAGTCCTCCCCACAGCCTATACCCTCTACCATCCAGAGCCCTCCCAATTCCTGGACTTCCATCCTATGAACTGAACGTGGTGGGCCTTGGGATGGCACACAGGGTAGGGCGTAGGGCCAGATGCACTTGTTCCATGGGGCTTGGGAGATCTAAAGGTCAAGAGAGGCAGAGAGGGGCGCCTGCCCAGAAACCCTGGCATGTCAGAGTGGGCAGTACCCTCTCCCAGCGTAACAGCAATACCAAGAAGGACATCCTCAGGACTGTGGTGTGGCAGTATTATCACCACCACAGCAATGACTGAACACCAGCCCCAGGTGGAGGAGCTGGGGTGTGACCGTGGCCACCTGGTTTAGCCTCATCATCTGAGTGGGGTTGGCCCCATGCAAAGCTGGGCCATGGGCAAAGCTTCTCTCTGACTCCTCTTCCTTTGAAGTCTCCAGACCCCAGCTCCCCACCTCTGCCAGCAACCCCTCCCAGACCCGAGTCCCCTCTGACCTTTCCTCAGCCTGGGTACGGCCTCCTCCTGACCACTCTGATTTCCCACCTGTGCTCGGCGGCTAGAGATACGCTGAGCTCAGATGGTACTGCCCTGTGAGATCATGGCTGCCAAGGGCACTGCTTCGGCACAGGCTGGTACCAGGAGGGCCTTTGGATGTCATCACTGTTGCCTTTAACAGCGGTGCCACTTCTCAGGTGCCACTCCTGGGAAGATGGTTGCCCCTGGGAGGGGGTGACGCTAATGTGCTCAGGGGCTCAGGACCTGGCTTCCACATGTCATGATAAGTATGGACACAGGCACGGCCAGTCCCACTGTGTGGGAGGGAACCGGCCCAGCACAGTACAGCTGGGTCTCAAAGCCAAGGCTGCCGGCCCTCATCCTGGGGTCAGGAAGGGATCCCCTGCCAGGGAGTCCGACACTGGCTCTGGGGACGCTTTCTGGGCGGCATGAGTGATCTCACCTGTTCCAGGCATCAGGACGCTCTTCCCTTCCTCTGTTGTTACGGAAAATCCTGGAAAACCTGGACTGGATCACTGACGGGAGAACCAAGGGGCACTCGGAGGTCTTGGAGTGTTGAGGTTTTATTTTTACACGGGCGGGCTCAGAGGGGAGTAATCCCCCAAGGTCTGATCCCTGAGCACAAGCAAGGGGAGCAATTTATATTATTTTGATATGTGGCATTTTGGCATGTGCAGGGCAAACGAGGAGCCTGGAGGAGGGGAGGAGGGAGCTGGGGGGGTGCTCTGCTGACTTTGCCAACCAAAGGGAAAAAAGCGGTTTGCTGACCTTGACAGCTGTGTTGAATATTTTCCTTATCAGTGTCATCCCTGACCCACCTTACAGTGAGTGACCCTTCACAGAAGTCCCTAGTCCCTTGTAGATCAGGCCTCTCTCCCATTCACTTTGGGCTGGTCTGACTCCACCCCTTCTGTACCTGGCCTCCCCTTTTAATAACCAGGAACACCCAACTCAGGGGCTCTTTAGGCAGCGACGGAACCTAAACAGAACTGAGTGCTGCTCTTACCGTTTGGTTTGGTTTTGCTTGCATTTAATGGGTTCTTCGCAGTCTCTTTAAAGGCATTGATTTTCTATGAAAATAGTGATAGAATATTTCCTGTTGTCTTTCAGTTACATAGTATTGGAAAGGTGGCGGGGATTGAAGGCAATGATTTGAAGCTGCCAATAGCCTGAATGAGTAGGAGAAACACTGTGTCTCTCACACACACAGCAACCGCCTTAGGAAGCCCAGCTTAGGCCAGGGCCCCGGAGGGAGATCACAGAGACAGAAACTTGTCCTAATCATCCACCCATGGCTGTCCTCGCCCACCACCCTGGTGCTGCCCACCTGCCCGGCTGAGGTCCCCAGGTCTCCCGGGAGAAGCACTGATGAACTTTCTCTGTTAAAATGTTCACATTCCTTGGAGATTCCCGGAGAAGAACCATGAGAATCAGCTTAGATTCCCTCTTTAGGTTCAAAATGGAAAGAGCGACCTAGTGACATATGCAGCTCTGCTTCAGGTGTTAAATTGTCTAAATTAATTAGGGATGCTTTCGAGACCATAAATCTCATCACGCAAAGTGGATTCCATTGGGCAGATGGACATGTATTTTATTGCCTATTTTCGTGATCATGTCATCACTTCAATATAGACTGGTTATTTTATTCGTAAGGATATGCCTGAATATCCAAAATTATGTGTTGGAAATTAGCATTTTTATCATTGATTTCCAGCACAATTAAATTATGACAAGAGAACATGGTCTGTGTGGTTTCATTTGCCTGAAATATATTGAGATTTGCTTTATGGACAAATACAGTTACTTTTTGTAAATGCCTTGTGTGTGCTTGAAAATAATGTGTCTTCTAAGGCTGGTGTAAGAATTTCTCTGTGTATATATGCATTTCTGTGAGGTAAGATGCTTCGCTGTTCAGATCTCCTGTATCCCTACAGATGTTTTGTTTGCAGACATTGCTGAGGAGAGCGGGTGAAGATCTCCCACTCTGCTTGTGGTCAGACCCTTTCTGTGTTTCTGTCATTTGCTTTATTTGTTTGGCAGCCAAAACTATGTGGGATCCTCAAGAGAGACAGAAAGGAGGGAGCTGATCTGGGAACTGCCAGAAATCACAAGGACCTGGGAGATTCAAGAGGGGACGTCTCCTGGGCTGGCACGTGGTGTGTGGGGGGAGAGGAGGGAGCTCTCCTTTGGAAAATGGGGTCAAAAGGGGTCCATTGTGAAGGACTGGGGATGAAGGCAGGGGATTGTTCGAGAGGGAGTACAAAGCGTTCCGGTTGCTAAGGCAGCGTCCAACGGAGAAGGCTGGGAGGAAGACGGACCATCATTTCCTCCAACAGCTCCTGAGCGCCCCCTTCACCTGTTGCCTTTGTCTTGCCCGACGCGTTGACTTACTTACTGGCCTACTAACCTACTGAATCTAGCAAATGCACTGACCTCTCTGGTCCCTCCTCACTCCCCTCTCAGCCTTCGTCTGTCCTACCCTGCCCACATAGACCCCTGCCTTTTCCCACCCTACACCCCCTTCCTGTCACACACCTTTCCCACCCCCACACCCTATTGCAACCCTTCCTCCTCCCACCCCTCTTCCCCCCCTGGGCGCCCAGGGCCCCCTGAGAGGTCCAGGGCATGAGGGCACAGAGACTACTCTTCTGGCTCCTCCTGCTCGGGTGTCTCAGTCACTCAAACAGGAAAGTGAGTAAGCATTGGACGTCGATAGTTTCTTCCTTTTTATTGGGCTGTTTCACACTGGTTGAATCACACCTTTTTCCTGGGGTCACTGAATGTGAACCCAGTCTGTCCGGAAGTCTGAGGACCTCAGAGCAGGTTTCTTGACCTGCTCTGGCCATGGCCATCCATATCCATTTCTGGGTCCTGGGGGCACTCCTTGGTCCAGAAAGAGTGGAGGGATGGTCCAGAGGGATGGAAACCTGAAAAGAGTAACTTTGTAGGGTCCGTAAGGATTTATCAGTCTACTAAAAGCCACTGAGTTTTATGTCTTAAATGGGGGATTTGTTTGCTCGCTTGCTCTCTTTCTATCAATAAGGTTGTTTTCAGTAAAGGTCTCTCATTATTAGGAGTCACGGGGCTCAGACTGGCTCCAGAAGCCCTATGCAAGATCCTCCTTCAACCTATGCAAGTTTAGGGTCCATCTCATGTGTAGTTTGTTTTCGTAGAACACTGTCTTACTTTTGAAGTTTGGTGGCCCCAGGAACAGTGGTTTGCTTTTCCCACCTCCACCCTTGCTGATGGACGCTGACTGTCAGAACCTCAGCTTTACTGACCCACTGAATGTAATCTTGGTTGGAGTCAACCACTGACATCAGCGCCTAGACATCTGCCAAATGTACCATGAGTGCCCATGACGGGAGGTCTTGCCAGTTAGCCACAAGATGGTCTGTCTTTTTTGTGCATTTGATCCACTGGTTGAGCATTGTGCTGAGAGCTACTGCCCTTTTAGCCTCAGTGTATACTACTCAGTGTATAGCTCCCATGAGCACGCATTTTGCTGACCTCAGCTGTGAGCACTGAGGATGAAAATGTTGTTTTCAGAGACTACTTTCTAGAGAAGTTTTACTTTTACGACACTGAAGCTCAACTGGTTAACAGCTTAGCATGAATTACATTGGTGTTTATTTCATCCTAAAATACTTATAAATGTATTTTTTGTAATATACGTCTGGGTGACTATATGTTCCAGAAAGTTTCAACTTGTACCATGCATTAATTTTCACAGTTGCTGTTGATGTAGGCCTATTACTATGAAATAAGAATATGAATTTTTATGGGCTGCATTGGAATCGTGCTAACCTCAATTCTCATAGATTTCACCATAATAACAAGATTACTCTATTGTCCAAATCTCTATGTACTTCAGAAATCTGCAATTGTGTGCTCTGGTTCAGAATCAAAATGAACACTGAAGGACAATCTTATTGGTTCTAGAATCCTGGGCTAAAGAATAATCTGAAATTGATTTTGTTGGGATAATCATCTCAGTATTATACTAACAGCTGCCCATCTGTCTCAGTTATGTCCATATCTATAAACATCTCTTTAGTATCTCCTTGGTATATTTAACATACATTTTGGTTATTTTTTTCCACAGTCTTCCATATATTTTGGATGAATTTTTGGAAATGTTGAAAAGACGTTTACTTACGTACTTCATGAGTTTACAATGGAAGACGTAGGCTTCCCATCCATAAGTTTGCATTGACTCATTTTTTCAATTTTAAGTTGGCTTATGATTCCAAAGTTAGGTTCTGTTAACTTAAATGTATTTTAGAACACATTTGTCGTGTGTGTTTGTAAGCAAAATAAACCCTCTAAAACTTTCTGTATTATTTTGCCTACACCTTAAGTATGGTACAATTTATATATAATAACAGCCCCTTTGAAATGAGTACAATTTGTTGGTATTTGACATATGTATGTGGCAGGAAAACCATCCCCACATTAAGAGAGAGAACCCACTCCTCACTCCCAAATGTTTCCTCCTGCTCCTTTGTAATCCATCTGTCCCTCATTTCCTCTATAAAGACAGAGTTGAGGGGTGTGTTTACCTCCCGGAGGCTGCTTTAGGGTTCCTATGATGATTCTTTGTGACATGTATTTTGTAGATGTTTTTGAGGTTCCTCACGATCTCAAATATTCTTTCAGGTTGTCCATATTTTGCCTGACACTTTCCATCTGGGACTTGATGTTTCTACAATTCTGTGGAAGCTGACCATTGGTGTGTCACCTTGGGAGTTTCTGCACTTGTCATTTATCTCTGGACAACTGTCCTCACAGCGAGTGTACTAAAGTACCTTGAAGATACACTTTTAATCATAAACAAACAAATGTTTACGGTCACTGGACCTTGTGTTTGCATTCAGTACTTCCAATTTCCCTCTAAGCAGTGCTTTCACTGCAGCCCCCCAATTTTAATACTATCAGAAAGTCCTTTATCGGAAATGGTTTGTGACATGCCCTGATTTATGTAGGAAGTGTTTTTCTGAGTTTTAATCCTATGAATTAATGGTGCTGAACAAAGGGATTATTCTAATTTCATTGGATTACTCTAAATATTTTATCAGAAACTATAGATTTTTACTAATCAAATGTTTTGACATCAAATTTAATTTTGTTTCTTCCTCTTATAGATAAAATCTCAAATAGATCAGGGTAAGATTTTAGGCTTTAGTCTTCTTTGTAATATTTCCTCAGTACTGGTGTTTGATGCAGGTTTTAATTCAACTAGAAATAAATACAGTGACTTCTGATGTCTCATTGAATCAACTCTGGAAAATTTTCTCTGCTAGGGTTGTAGTGTAAAAGGTGGACAATATAGAAGGAGTTGTCATCTATTGAGAGAAGAGGCCAGGAGGGTGAACAGTTCACGGGAGAAGGGAGAATAGAATGAGTTTAATTTTGCCCAGAAATGGTGAGGAAGCCAGGGATGTTTGAAGTGTGGAGTGAGCACTTGAACATGAGCTGGCTCCTGGTGAATTTTAAAGAGAAGAACACACTGTATGAGCTTACCAAGAAGCTTAAGGTGGTGGAGATTGGATTAAAGATGGCGGCATGAGAGGTGAGACAAAGGCTTCCTCCTAAAACCGCATATAATATGAAAATATAACTAATACAACTACTCTTGAAAGAGCAACAGGAAAGAGGATTGCACCAAACTGCATACACCTGGAGACAAGAGCAGCCCTCACGGAAAAGGGTAACATACTAAAGCTGTGGTCCTGCGAGATCCAAGCCCTACCTCCGAGGAAGAGGAACCAAGCAGGGACGGAGTGGAGGTCTAGGACTGTTGAATACCTAACTCTGGAGATCTGCTCTGGGAGCACAAACCTACATTTCATGGTGCTTGCATGATACTCTCATAATTAGGGGGTTGGAAAGCTAAGACAGGCAGAATTCAAGGAGAGACTAAGATTCCAGCTGCTTGTGGAAGGCAGGGATCCATATCCAGCTGCTCTGGGACAAAAGAAAGGCAGGCAGTCTGAGAGACTTCCTAACAAAGAAGCGCTTGGCAATAGGGCTGCTAAAGAGGCAACGACTGCACAGAGCTTACTGCTCAGGAGAAAGGACAGGTAGACAAAATGGTCTGGGTGCACTCTTCCAAGCAGATTGGGAGCTTTCACGATCTTCATGTGCTCCAGCTCCCTGGCTGCCTACACAGCTCCAAGAACCCCTTCTGTGACAGACGAGTGCGCCTTCCTCCTGGCCAGCCCCACCGGACTTGCAAACCGGGAAACCCTACCCTGGCGTTAGGCCAGCCAGAGGGAAGATCTGTCTACAGCAATTAAAAACACAAAGCACAGAGGCTTATACCTGTGTGCTTGGCCCACTCGTTCAGGCAGTGGAGACAGGCATAGCAGCCAGGAACCAAGAAACAGCTCTCTCCTCCCCCTAGGGACCAATACCACTCCCCTGCAATCCCCAACATTGCTTCAGGGGCTGAGCAGCTCCAGAGAGGAGAGCTTCTGGGCACTAGAGGGCGCCATACACAAATATGGAATGCCAAAGGAACCTGGTCCAGAGTAAAATTATAAATACAACTCCTTAGAAAGGTTTAAATGATATGGACCTCATGACTCTCTCTGAAAGGGAGTTCAAAATAAAAATCATTAACAGGCTCATGGAGGTAAGGAAATATATTCAAGAACTCAGGAATAAATTATGGTCGGAGATCCAATCATTGAAGAGCACAATAGATGTTATTAAAAGCAGATTGGATACACTGGAGGAGACGATAAATGAAATAGAAACTAGAGAAGAGGAATACAAAGAAGCTGAGGCACAGAGAGAAAAAAGGATCTCTAATAATGAAAGAATATTGAGAGAATTGTGTGACCAATCCAAACGGAACAATATTCGCATGATAGGGGTACCAGAAGTAGAAGAGAGAGAAAAACGGATAGAATGCGTCTTTGAGGAGGTGATTGCTGAAAACTTCCCCAATCTGGGGAAGGAGATAGTCTCTCAGGCCATGGAGGTGCGCAGATTTCCCAACACAAGGGGCCCAAGGAGGACAACATCAAGACATATAGTAATTAAAATGGCAAAGATCAAGGACAGACTATTAAAAGCAGCCAGAGAGAGAAACAAGATCACATACAAAAGAAAACACATCAGGCTATCATCAGACTTCTCAGCAGAAACCTTACAGGCCAGAAGGGAGTGGCATGGTGTATTTAATGCAATGAAGCAGAAGGGCCTTGAACCAAGATTACTTTATCCAGCAAGGTTATCATTTAAATTTGAAGGAGGGATTAAATAATTTTCAGATAAGCAAAAGCTGAGAGAATTTACCTCCTACAAACCATCTTTACAGTGTATTTTGGAGGGACTTCTATAGATGGAAGTATTCCTATGGTTTAATAGCTGTCACCAGAGGTAATAAAACCACAGTAAAGAAAATAGAACAACTAATTACTAAGAAAATGCAAAACTAAATTAACTATCCCCAAAGTCAATCAAGGGATAGAAAACAGTACAGAATATGATACCTAACATATAAAGAATGGAGGAGGAAGAAAAAGGAGGAGGGAAATAAACAAACAAAAAAAGAACCTTTAGATTGCGTCTGTAATAGCATATTAAGTGAGTTGTTAGACTCTTAGATAGTAAGGAAGATAACCTTGAACCTTTGGTAACCACGAATCTGAAGCCTGCAATGCCAATAAGTACAAACATATTGATAATCACCCTAAATGTAAATGGACTGAATGCACCAGTCAAAAGACATAGAGTCACTGAATGGATAAAAAAAACAAGACGCATCTTCTTCTGCTTTCAGTCATGGGTGCTCTTTGATTCACAGGATTTTGGCATCAGACTGAATTATACCACCAGCTTTCCTTGGGTATTGCAGACAGCAGATATTGGAACTTCTAGGCCTGCATAATTAGATGGCAGTGTGAGCAGGGCCATGGAAATCTCCTCCCAAAACCATATATATTTATGAAAATACAACAAATACCACTATTCCTAAAAAGAGACCAGAAGATACAGGACAACAACCAGGCTACAGCTACACCTGCGAGAACTCAGTGCCACATGAAGGAGGTAAGATGCAAAGCCACGACCCGGCAGGACCCGAGCACTCCCCCACCCCAGCAGGAGGAAAAGATTCAGAGCGGGGAGGAAGTGGAAGCACAGGCCTGCTAAATAACCAGCCCTGGTTATCTGCGCCGGGAGCACAGACACACGCCACGTGGTGTATCGGATATTAGAGAAACAGAAGGGCAGGATCCGAGATGGAGACAAGCGGGTCCCCTCAGGCTAGAGTCTTGGGGAATTTCGGACCCCTTGGCCGGCGGCTGGGAAAATCAGCCATGCCGCTTCCCACAGAGATCAGCAGCCTGTCATTCATTCCCTCCTCAGCTGGCGCGGCAAAGGGACCGGAAGACGCCACGGCTGTGGAACAATGGAGGAGCAGCCCCACCCATAGCAACCTCACAGAATCTACTCCCAGTGGGCACAAAGCTAAGGGGGAAGAGCCCAGAACTAGGTCCAGAAGGCACCAAGGGGACCAGAAGGCACCCAGCGTAACTGCAAACCCCCGCAGTGCTATAGGCTAGACTGAGGGCGACCCCGCACACAGGCAGTTCAGGGGATTATCCTAGAGACTGCCTCTGGGTGTGCAGGAAAACAGCCAGGCCCGGGAGAAGGGTAAGGAGAACAACAACCTGGAAAGGACTTTGTTCTCCCAAATGACACATGTGGGGCCTACCAGCAACCACTTCTATCGCCATGAAAAGACAGAGGAATATGGTCCAGACTAAGATCAGCCAGACAACTCCAGAGAGGGAGCCTGATGGGATGGACATGCATAATCTTCCTGAAAAAGAATTCAGAATAAAAGTCATAACCATGCTGACGGATCTACACAGAAATGTGCAAGAGCTGAGGGAGGAAGTGAGGGAAGTGAGGAAAGACAATGCAGAAATCAGAGAAGCCATCGACGGGCTTAACAGCAGACTGGATGAGATGCAAGAGACTGTTAATGGAATAGAAATCAGAGGACAGGAATACAGAGAAGCTGAGGCAGAGAGAGATAAAAGGATCTCTAGGTTGCAATAGCCAAGAAATGGAAGCAACCTAAGTGCCCATCAGTAGATGAATGGATTAAGAAGATGTGGTACATATACACAATGGAATATTACGCAGCAATAAGAAAGAAACAAATCCTACCATTTGCAACAACATGGATGGAGCTAGAGGGTATTATGCTCAGTGAAATAAGCCAGGCCGAAAAAGACAAGTACCAAATGATCTCACTCATATGTGGAGTATAAGAACAAAGAAAAAAAAATAAATAAATGAATAAATAAATGAAGGAACAAAACAGCAGCAGACTCACAGAACCCACGAATGGACTAACAGTTACCAAAGGGAAAGGGACTGGGGAGATGGGTGGGAAGGGAGGGATAAGAGGGTAAAAGGGGCATTACGATTGGCAGACATAGGGTGGGGGGGCACGGAGGGGACTGTACAGCTCAGAGAAGACAAGTAGTGATTCTCATCTCACTACGCTGATGGACAGTGACTGTGGTGGGGTTGGTGGGGGGGACCTGGTGAAGGGGGGAGTTCAATCATCACGGTATTGCTCATGTAATTGTAGGTTAATGATACTAAAATTAAAAAAAAAAGGATCTCTAGGAATGAAAGAATATAAGAGAATAGTGTGACCAAAACAAATGGAACAATTTTCGCATTATAGGAGTACCAGAAGAAGAAGAGAGAGAAAAAGGGATAGAAAGTGTCTATGAAGAAATAATTGTTGAAAACTTTCCCACGCTGGGGAGGGAAATAGTCTCTCAGACCAAGGAAGCCAACAGAACTCCCAACACAAGGAACCCAAGGAAGACAACACCGAGACACATAATAATTAAAATGGTCAAGATCAAAGATAAGGAGAGAGTATTAAAGGCAGCTAGAGAGAGAAAAAAGATCACCTACAAGGGAATACACATCAGACTGTCATGAGATGTCTCAACAGAAACCTTACAGGCCAGAAGAGAATGGCATGATATATTTAACGTAATGAAACCGAAGGGCCTTGAACCAAGAATATTGTATTCAGCATGATGACCATTTAAATTGGAGGGAGGGATTAAACAATTCCCAGACAAGTGAAAGGTGAGGGAGTTTGCCTCCCATAAACCACCTCTACAGGATATCTTAAAGGGACTGCTCTAGAGGGAAGCACAACTAAGGCTAAAACGATGTCACCAGAGAAAATGAAATCATAGCAAAGAAAGCAGACCATCCAAATACTAACTAAAGGCAAAGAATAAAACACCTAGTATATAAAGAATGGAGGAGGAAGAAGAAAAAGGGAGAGAAATAAAGAATCACCACTGTGTTTACAATAACTTAACAAGAAATTTAAGTTAGACTGTTAAATAGTAAAGAAGCAACACTTGAACCTTTGGTAACCACGAATCTAAAGCCACTAATGGCAATAAGTACATATCTATCGATAATCACCCTAAATGTAAATGGACTGAATGCACCAATCAAAAGGCACAGAGTAATAGAATGGATAAAAAAGCAAGACCCATCTATATGCTGCTTCCAAGAGACTCACCTCAAACCCAAAGATATACACAGACTAAAGGTGAAGGAATGGAAAAAGCTATTTCATGCAAACAACCAGGAGAAAAAAGCAGGTGTTGCAGTACTTGTATCAGACAAAATAGACTTCAAAACGTAGAAAGTAGCAAGAGATAAAGAAGGACATTACATAATAATAAAGGGGTCAGTCCAACAAGAGGATAAAACCATTTTAAATATATATGCACCCAACACAGGAGTGCCGACATATGTGGGAGAAATACTAACAGAATTAAAGGAGGAGATAGAAAGCAATGCATTCATTTTAGGGGACTTCAACACACCACTCACTCCAAAGGACAGATCAACCAGACAGAAAATAAGTAAAGACACAGAGGCACTGAACAACACACTAGAACAGATGGACCTAACAGACATCTACAGAAATCTACACCCAAAAGCAGCAGGATACACATTCTTCTCAAGTGCACATAGAATATTTTCCAGAATAGATCACATACTAGGCCACAAAAAGGACCTCAGTAAATTCAAAAACATGGAAATCCAACCAACCAACTTCTCAGATGACAAAGGTGTAAATCTAGGAATAAATTGTACAAAGAAAACAAAAGGCTCACAAATACATGGAGGCTTAAGAACATGCTCCTAAATAATCAATGGATAAATGAACAAATTAAAACAGAGATCAAACAATATATGGGGACTAATGACAACAATAACACAAACCCGAAACTTCTGTGGGATGAAGCAAAGGCAGTTCTAAGAGGAAAGTATATTGCAATCCAGGCCTATTTAAAGAAGGAAAAACAATCCCAAATGAATAGTCTAAAGACACAATTACTGAAATTGGAAAAAGAAGAACAAATGAGGCCAAAATCACCAGAAGGAGGGACATAATAAAGATCAGAGAAGAAATAAAATTGAGAAGAATAAAACAATAGAAAAAATCAATGAAACCATAAGCTCCTTCTTTGAAAAAATAAACAAAATAGATAAACCCCTTACCAGATGTATTAAGAGAAAAAGAGAATCTACACACATAAACAGAATCAGAAATAAGAAAGGTAAAATCACGATAGACCCGACAGAAATACAAAGAATGATAAGAGAACACTACGAGCATCTATATGCTAACAAGCTGGAAAACCTAGAAGAAATGGACAACTTCTTAGAAAAATACAACCTCCCAAGACTGACCAAGAAAGAAACAGAAAACCTAAACAGAACAATTACCAGCAACGAAATTGAATCAATAATCAAAAACTACCCAAGTACAAAACCCCGGGGCCAGATGGATTCACCTCTAAATTCTACCAGACCTGTAGAGAAGAAATAATACCAATTATCCTTAAAGTTCTCCAAAAATTAGAAGAGGAGGGAATACTTCCAAACTCTTTCTATGAAGCCAGCATCACTCTAACACCAAAACCTGGCAAAGACCTCACCAAAAAAGAAAATTACAGACCAATATCCCTGATGAACGTAGATGCAAAAATACTCAACAAAATGTCAGCAAATTGAATTCAAAAATACATCAAGAGGATCATACACCATGATCAAGAGGGATTCATCTTAGGAATACAGGGATGGTACAACACTCGAAAATCCATCAACATCATCCACCACATCAACAAAAAGAAGAACAAAAACCACATGATCATCTCCATATATTCTGAAAAAGCATTTGACAAAATTCAACATCATTTCATGATAAAAACTCTCAACAGAATGGGTATAGAGGGCAAGTACGTCAACATCATAAAGGCCATATATGACAAACCCACACCTAACATCATACTTAACAGAGAGAAGCTGAATGCATTTCATCTAATATCGGGAACAAGACAGCGATGCCCACTGTCTCCTCTGTTATTTAACATAGTACTGGAGGTCCTAGCCATGGCAATCAGACAAAACAAAGAAATACAAAGCACCCAGATTGGTAAAGGAGAAGTGAAATTGTCACTATTACCAGATGACATGATATTGTAAATAAAAAACCCTAAAGACTCCACTCCAAAACTACTAGAACTAATATCTGAATTCAGCAAAGTTGCAGGATACAAAATTCACACACAGAAATCTGTTGCTTTCCTATACACTAATGATGAACTAACAGAAAGAGAAATCAGGAAAACAATTCCATTTACAACTGCATCCAAAACAATAAAATACCTAGGAATAAACCTAATGAAGGAAGTGAAAGACCTATACCCTGAAAACTACAAGACACTCCTAAGAGAAATTAAAGAGGACACTAACAAATGGAAATTCATCCCATGCTCTTGGCTAGGAAGAATAAATATTGTCAAAATGGCTGTACTATCTAAAGCAATGTACAGATTCAATGCAATCCCTATCAAAATACCAACAGCATTCCTCAATGAACTGGAACAAATAGTTCTAAAGTTCACATGGAACCACAAAAGACCCCGAATATCCATAGCAATCCTGAGAAGGAAGAATAAAACAGGGGGAACTACGCTCCCAGACTTCAAGCTCCACTACAAAGCTTCAGTAATCAAGAGAATTTGGTATTGGCACAAGAACAGACCCAACGACCAGTGGAACAGAATAGAAAATCCAAACATTAACCCAAACATTTACGGTCAATTAATATATGATAAAGGAGCCTTGGATATACAATGGGGAGATGACAGCCTCTTCAGCAGCTGGTGTTGGCAATACTGGACAGCTACATATAAGAGAATGAAACTGGACTATTGTCTAACCCCATACACAAAAGTCAACTCAAAATGGATCAAAGACCTGAATTAAGTCATTAAAGCATAAAACTCCTAGAAAAAAACATAGGCAAAGATCTCTTGGACATAAACATGAGCGACTTCTTCATGAACATATCTCCCTCGGCTAGTGAAACAAAAGCAAAAATGAACAAGGGGGACTATATCAAGTTTAAACCTTCTGTACAGCAAAGGACACCATCACTAGAACAAAAAGAGAGCCTACAGTATGGGAGAATATATTCATAAATGATATATCCAATAAGGGGTTGACATCCAAAATATATAAAGAACTCATGCACCACAACAAACAGAAACAAATAATCCAATTAAGAAGTGGGCAGAGGACCTGAATAGACACTTCAAAGAAGAAATTCAGATGGCCAACAGGCACATGAAAAGATGCTCCACATCACTAATCATCAGAGAAATGCAAATTAAAACCACAATGAGATGTGACCTCACACCCGTAAGGATGGCCAACATCCAAAACACAAACAACAACAAATGTTGGCGACAATGTGGAGAAAACGGTACCCTCCTACACTGCTGGTGGGAATGCAAAATTAGCTCAACCTTTGTGGAAAGCAGTATGGAGGTTCCTCAAAAAACTCAAAATAAAAATACCATTTGACCCAGGAATTCCACTCCTAGGAATTTACCCTAAGAATGCAGCAGCCCAGATTCCAAAAGACAGATGCACCCCTATGTTTATTGCAGCAGTATTTACAATAGCCAAGAAATGGAAGCAACCTAAGTGTTCATAAGTAGATGAATGGATAAAGAAGATGTGGTACATATACACAATGGAATATTATTCAGCCATAAGAAGAAAACAAACCCTACCATTTGCAACAACATGGATGGAGCTAGAGGGTATTATGCTCAGTGAAATAAGCTAAGCAGAAAAAGACAAGTATCAAATGATTGCACTCATATGTGGAGCATAAGCGCAAAGAAAAAAATAGCAGCAGACTCACAGAACCCAAAAATGGACTAACAGTTATGAAAGGGAAAGGGACTGGGGAAGATGGGTGGGAAGGGAGCGACAAAGGGGAAAAAGGGGCATTACGATTAGCAGACATAATGTTGAGGGGCACGTGGAGGGCGTACAACTCAGAAAAGACAAGTAGTGATTCTACAGCATCTCACTACACTGATGGACAGTGATTGTAATGAGGTTGGTGGGGGGGACCTGATGAAGTGGGTAGTTTAATAATCATAATGTTGCACATGTAATTGTAGATTAATGATACCAAATAAATTAAAAAAAAAAACAAGACCCATCTATATGCTGCCTTCAAGAGACTCACTTTAAACCCAAAGACATACACAGTGTAAAAGTGAAGGGTTGGAGAAAGACATTTCATGCAACTAAGAGGGAGAAAAAAGCAGGAGTTGCAGGACTTTTATCAGACAAAATAGACTTCAAAACAGAGAAAGTCACAAGAGACAAAAAGAACATTACATAATGATAAAAGGATCAATCCCTTTTATCCCTTAACAAGAAGATATAAGCATTATAAATATCTATGCACCCAACACAGGAGCTCCTACATATGTGAAACAAATACTAACAGAAGTAAAGGGGGAAATGGAATACAATGCATTCATTCTAGGAGACTTCAACACACCGCTCACACTGAAGGACACATCAACCAGACAGAAAATAAGTAAGGAGACAGAGGCACTGAACAACACATTAGAACAGATGGACCTAACAGACATCTACAGAACTCTACACTGAAAAGCAGCAGAATACACATTCTTCTCAAGTGCACATGGAACATTTTCAATAATAGATCATTTACTAGGCCACAAAAAAAGCCTCAGTTAATTCAAAAAGATTGAAATTGTAACCACCAGCTTCTCAGACCAGAAAGGAATGGAACAAGAAATGAATTACGCAAAGAAAATGAAAAATCCCACAAACACATGGAGGCTTAGTAACATGCTCCTAAATAATCAATGGATCAATGACCAAATAAAAACAGGGATCAAGCAATATATGGAGATAAATGACAATAATAATTCAACGCAGCAAATCTGTGGGACTCAGTGAAAGCCGTGCTAAGAGGATAGTATATTCTACCTCAGGAAAGAAGAACATTCCCGTATGAGCAGTCTAAACTCAAAATCAACGGAACTAGAAAAAGAAGAACAAATGAGACCCAAAGTCAGTAGAAGGAGGAACATAATAAAGATTAGAGGAGAAATAAATAAAATCTAGAAGAATAAAACAATAGAAAGGATCAACAAAAGCAAGAGATGGTTCTTTGAGAAAATAAACAAAATAGATAAACCCCTAGCCAGACTTATCAAGAAAAAAAAGAGTCTACTCACATAAACAGAATCATAAATGAGAAAGGAAAAATCACTACGGACAGCACAGGAAAGAAAGAACTATTAGAGAATACTATGAAAAATTATGTGCTAACAAACTGGATAACCTAGAGGAAATGGACAACTTTCTAGAAAAATACAACCTTCCAACGCTGGCCCAGAAAGAAACAGAAAATCTCAACAGACCAATTACCAGCAACGAAATTGAACTGGTAATCAAAAACCTACCTAAGAACAAAACGCCTGGACCAGATGGCTTCACCACTGAATTTTATCGAAAACTTGGTGAAGACCTAATGCCCATCTGCCTTAAAGTTCTCCAAGGAGTAGAAGAAGAAGGAATACTTCCAAACTCATTCTATGCGGCCAGCATGACTCTAATACCAAAACCGGCTAAAGACACCACAGAAAAAGAAAACTACAGACCAATGTACCTTATGAACATAGATGCAAAAATACTCAACAAAATATTAGCAAACCAAATTCAAAAGTACATCAAAAGGTTCATCCATCATGATCAAGTAGGATTTATTCCAGGGATGCAAGGATCGGTCAACAAAATCCATGAACATCATCCACCACATCAACAAAAAGGAGGACAAAAACCACATGATCATCTCCATAGATGCTGAAAAAGCATTTGACAAAATTCAACATTCTTTCATGATAAAAACTCTCAAGAAAATGGGTATAGAGCTCAAGTATCTCAACATAATAAAGGCCATATATGACAAACCCACAGCCAACATTACACTTAACAGCGAGAAGCTGAAAGCTTTTCCTTTAAGATCGGGAACAAGACAAGGATGCCCACTCTCCCCACTTCTATTCAACATAGTACTGGAGGTCCTAGCCACGGCAATCAGACAACACAAAGAAATAAAAAGCATCCAGATTGGCAGGGAAGAAGTTAAACTGTCCCTGTTTGCACATGACATGATACTGTACATAAAAAACCCTAAAGAATCCACTCCAAAACTACTAGATCTAAAATCTGAATTCAGCAAAGTTGCGGGATACAGAATTAATGCGCAGATACCTATGGCATTCCTATATACTAACAATGACCTAGCAGAGAGAGAAATCAGAAAAACAATTCCATTCAAAGTTGCATCAAAAAGAATAAACTACCTGGGAGTAAACCTAACCAAGGAAGTGAAAGACCTATACTCTGAAAACTACAAGAAACTCACGAGAGAAATTAGAGAAGATACCAACAAATGGAAACACATCCTGTGCTCATGGATAGGAAGAATTAATATTGTCAAAATGGTCATCCTGCCTAAAGCAATCTACAGATTCAATGCAATTCTTATAAAAATACCAACAGCATTTTTCAACGAACTAGAGAAAATAATTCTAAAATTCATATGGAACCACAAAAGACCCCGAATAGCCAAAGCGATCCTGAGAAGGAAGAATAAAGCTGGGGGGATTATGCTCCCCAACTTCAAGCTTTACTACAAAGCCACAGTACTCAAGACAATTTGGTACTGGCACAAGAACAGACTCATAGACCAATGGAAGGGACTAGAGAGCCCTGATATAAACCCAACCATATATGGTCAATTAATATGGACATACAATGGGGAAATGACAGCCTCTTCAACAGCTGGTGTTGGCAAAACTGGACAGCTACATGTAAGAGAATGGAACTGGATTATTGTTTAACCCCATACACAAAAGTAAACTCTAAATGGATCAAGGACCTGAATGTAAGTCATGAAACCATAAAACCCTAAGAAGACAACATAGGGAAAAATCTCCTGAATATAAGCATGAACGACTTATTCCGGAACGCATCTCTTCAAGCAACAGAAACAAAAGCAAAAATGAACTCATGGGACTATATCAAACTGAAAAGTTTCTGTACAGCAAAGGACACCATCAACAGAACGGAGAGGCATCCAACAATATAGGAGAATATATTTGTAAATGACATATCTGACAAGGGATTAACATCCAAAATATATAAAGAACTTACATGCCTCTACACCCAAAAAGCAAATAACCTGATTAAAAAATGGGCAGAGGATATGAATTGACATTTCTCCAAAGAAGAAATTCAGATGGCCAACAGACACATGAAAAGATGCTCCACATCACTAATAATCAGGGAAATACAAATTAAAACCACAATGAGATATCACCTCACACCAGTAAGGATGGCCACCATCCAAAAGACTAAGAACAATAAATGCTGTCGAGGATGCCGAGACACGGGAACCCTCCTACACTGCTGGTGGGAATGTAAGCTAGTTCAACCATTGTGGAAAGCAATATGGAGGTTCCTCAAAAAACTAAAAATACAAATACCATTTGACCCGAGAATCCCACTCCTTGGTATTTACCCAAAGAATACAACTTCTCAGGTTCAAAAAGACATATGCACCCCTATGTGTATTGCAGCACTATTTACAATAGCCAAGATATGGAAGCAACCTAAGTGTCCAGCCGTAGATGAATGGATAAAGAAGAGGTGGTACATATACACAATGGAATACTATTCAGCCATAAGAAGGAAATAAATCCTGCCATTTGCAACAACATGGATGGAGCTGGAGGGTATGATGTTCAGTGAAATAAGCCAGGCAGAGAAAAACAAGTGCCAAGTGATTTCTCTCATTTGTGGAGTATAACAACGAAGCAAACCTGAAGGAACAAAATAGTAGCAGACTCAGAGACTCCAAGAAGGAACTAGTGGTTACCAAAGGGGAGGGGTGTGGGAGGGTGGGTGGGAAGGGAGGGAGAAGGGGATTGTGGGGTATTATGTTTAGTACACATGGTGTGGGGGGTCACGGGGAAAACAGTGTAGCACAGAGAAGGCAAACAGTGACTCTGTGTCATCTTACTACACTGATGGACAGTGACTGCATTGAGGTATGAGTGGGGACTTGATAATATGGGTAAATGTAGTAACCACATTGTTTTTTCATGTGAAACCTTCATAAGAGTGTATATCAATAATACCTTAATTTTAAAAAATTATTAAAAAAAATAAAATAAATGTGTGGAAAAGAAAAAAAAAGGAAGCTTAAGGCTTTGAGAAGAACCCAGATATTGCCAGGAAAAATGTGCATCTCAGCAATGAGTGTAACGGGGAGGGAGCCAGTCACGCTCATGGCGAGTGAGTGAAAATGAGCAGAATGGAGACTCAGGGTGCTACCTTCTGCATGGGCCTCACAGGCTGTAGGAAGGAGTGGCTTAATGTAGAGCCAACATGTCCGCCTAGCACTTCCTAGGCCCTCAGGTGCTGGTTTGTGTCACAGTTGAATGCAGCAGCGGTGCGGTTAAGAAGAGTGCCCTTAGGGCTTGGGAGCTTTCACTTCAGGCAAATAGAAGATTAGGCCTCACTGTGTCGTTCAGTGAGAGAACTGTGTGTGCCAGAGGAGTCTGTGCTTGCGGGATGCTTTCTTGAGCCCCACATATGTTATCCACCCGATACTGTGTGCTTCGTGTGTGTTCTCTTCCTGCAACGGTACATGGGAACATTCTCATCTTGGAGTGAAAAGCTTGTGTTCCAGAGGTTGTGAGTTAGCCAGGTCTTCTGGTGACTAAGTGGTAAAGCTGAAACTGTAGCCAAGTGTGCTTGACTCAAAAGATCTTGTCCTCCAGAACCAACATTGGAGGCCCTTGAGTTGATAATCCACAGATATCTGGAACTTCCCTTGTGTGGAATTCCAAATAGCAGCTGGAAGTGAAGTGAACCTGGATGAAATGCGATTTTTTTTTTCTGGGCAGAAACCTATTTACTTGCCTTAATAACTGGGGAGAAGTGCAAGTTGGTAGGAGGCTTGATTTTTCTGCTTCATCTCTGGTGACATAACAACTTAAAGTGGTTGAATTTTCTAGGAATGGTGCTTATAGATGGGAGAGAAATTAGGAGTCATTGTGTTTCACCATCTTTGAAAATATTAAAAATTTTTAAGGAATCACACTGAAATAAGGTATTCTTGAAAAAATTCAACATGCCACTAAAACCGGCTTTGTCCAGGCAGAAGAGGAAAGCGATAAAGTCAGTTACACTTGTAGATCCAGATAATGTGCCTCTGCTGCTAATACATTGGGGTAATTCAATTTTACTGGGTTTTCCTAAAATCTTACAAATTATTTTACCTCCCTGTAGTTAATTTACACTAGATAATGGTGAAGATCAATAATGTCATAAAAGAAAATGCAAAACTTTCAGAAAAAATATCCACTGGGGAGCAGAAGATATCGTCCTTTCTGTTATTTTTCATGAGCTTGCCTTCAGTTACTTCCACCTCTGGCAGTTCAGTTCAATCGCTATCTCTTCTTTCACCCTTCCGTACTAGTTCACATATTCCATCTGTGGCCCAAATTCAAAGCAAGCTTCATAAAAGGAAAGCACTGCCCTCTTTCTGTGTGGAAGGGATCGCCCAAGAACACATACGTTTGCCGAGCACTATGACATTTTAAAATTCTGATTCATTTCTTACATATGCGTACAAATCAGCGAATCGAAGAAACATCTTCAAGAAACTAAGAGGGAAAATAGGATTCTGCTTGATGTAGCCCTTATGTTTAAGGTAAAAATAGCTTCTATGCCTGGATTACACTGTAAAAACAGAAGTAGAAGTGAAGAGTAACTATTACTAATTCAATATGTTCTTGTTGAAGCGTGATCCCGACAGAGTTGAAGATGCCAATGGGATTTTCTTTTGCGATTAATTATAATTTATTTTGGCATCAATAATCTACAATTACATGTGCAACATTATGGTTATTAAACTACCCACTTCATCAGGTCCCCCCCACGAGCCCCATTACAGTCACTGTCCATAAGCGTAGTGAGATGCTATAGAATGACTACTTGTCTTCTCTGAGTTGTACCGCCCTCCCCGTGCCACCCCAACATTAATGCCCTTTTTTCCCCCTTGTCCCTCCCTTCCCACCCATCCTCCCCAGTCCCTTTTCCTTTGGTAACTGTTACTCCATTCTTGGGTTCTGTGAGTCTGTTGCTGTATTTTTCTTTCAGATTTTTTTTCTTTGCTCTTATGCGCCACATATGAGTGAAATCATTTGATACTTGTCTTTTTCGGCTTGGCTTATTTCACTGAACATAATACCCTCGAGCTCCATCCATGTTGTTGCAAATGGTGGGATTTGTTTTCTTCTTATGGCTGAATAATATTCCATTGTGTATGTGTACCACTTCTTCTTTATCCATTGATCTACTGATGGACACTTACGTTGCTTCCATTTCTTTGCTATTGTAAATACTGCAGCAATAAACATGGGGTGCATCTGTCTTTTCGAAACTGGGCTGCTGCATTCTAAGGGTAAATACCTAGGAGTGGGATTCGTGGGTCAAATGGTATTTCTATTTTGAGTTTTTTGAGGAACCTCCATACTGCTTTCCACAATGGTTGAACTAATTTGTATTCCCACCAGTAGTGTAGGAGGGCTCCCTTTTCTCCACATCCTCACCAACATTTGTTGTTGTTTGTGTTTTGGATGTTGGTCATCCTCACTGGTGTGAGGTGATATCTCATTGTGGTTTTAATTTGCATTTCTCTGATGATTAGCAATGTGGAGCATCTTCTCATGTGCCTGTTGGCCATCTGAATTTCTTCTTTGGAGAACTGTCTATTCATGTTCTTTGCCCATTTCTTCATTGGATTATTTGCTTTTTGTTTGTTGAGGTGCGTGAGTTCTCTATATATTTTGGATGTCAACCCCTTATTGGATATATCATTTATGAATATATTCTCCCATACTGTAGGATGTCTTTTTGTTCTAGTGATGGTGCCCTTTGCTGTACAGAAGGTTTTAAGCTTGATATAGTCCCACTTGCTCATTTTTGCTTTCGTTTCGCTTGCCCCGGGAGATATGTTCATGAAGAATTCGCTCATGTTTATGTCCAAGAGATTTTTGCCTACGTTTTTTTCTAGGAGTTTTATGGTTTCATGACTTACATTCAGGTCTTTGATCCATTTTGAGTTTACTTTTGCGTATGGGGTTAGACAGTAGTGCAGTTTCATTCTCTTACATGTAGCTGTCCAGTATTGCCAACACCAGCTGCTGAAGAGGCTGTCATCTCCCCATTGTATATCCAAGGCTCCTTTATCATATATTAATTGACCGTATATGTTTGGGTTAATGTTTGGATTTTCTACTTTGTTCCACTGCTCTGTGGGTCTGTTCTTGTGCCAATACCAAATTCTCTTGATTTCTGAAGCTTTGTGGTAGGGCTTGAAGTCTGGGAGCATAATTCCCCCTGTTTTATTCCTCCTTCTGAGGATTGCTTTGGCTATTCGGGATCTTTTGTGGTTCCATATGAATTTTAGAACTATTTGTTCCAGTTCATTGAGGAATGCTGTTGGTATTTTGATAGGGATTGTGTTGAATCTGTAGATTGCCTGAGATAGTATAGCCATTTTGACAATATTTATTCTTCCTAGCCAACAGCATGGGATGAATTTCCATTTGTTAGTGCCCTCTTTAATTTCTCTTAGGAGTGTCTTGTAGTTTTCAGGGTATAGGTCTTTCACTTCCTTCATTAGGTTTATTCCTATGTATTTTATTCATTTTGATGCAATTGTGAATGGAATTGTATTCCTGATTTCTCTTTCTGTTAGTTCATCGTTAGTGTATAGGAAAGCAACAGATTCTGTGTGTGAATTTTGTATTCTGCAACTTTGCTGAATTCATATATTAGTTCTAATAGTTTTGGAGTGGAGTATTTAGGGTTTTTTATGTACAATATCATGTCATTTGCTAAAAGTGACAATTTGACTTCTCCTTTACCCATCTGAATGCCTTGTATGTCTATGTTTTGTCTGATTGCTGTGACTAGGACCTCCAGTACTATGTTAAATAACAGAGGAGACAGTGGGCATCCCTGTGTTATCCCCGATCTTAGATGAAATGCTTTCACCTTCTCACTGTTAAGTATGATGTTAGCTGTGGGTTTGTCATATAAAGCCTTTATGATGTTGAGGTACTTGCCCTCTATATCCATTTTGTTGAGAGTTTTTATCATGAATGGATGCTGAATTTTGTCAAATGCTTTTTCAGCATCTATGGAGATGATCGTGTGGTTTTTGTTCTTTTTGTTGATGTGGTGGATGATGTTGATGGATTTTCAAGTGTTGTACCATCCCTGTATTCCTGAGATGAATCCCACTTGATCATGGTGTATGATCCTCTTGATATATTTTTTAATTCGTTTTACTAATATTTTGTTGAGTATTTTTGCATCTATGTTCATCAGGGATATTGGTCTGTAATTTTCTTTTTTAGTGTGGTCCTTGCCCGGTTTTGGCATTAGAGTGATGCTGGCTTCATAAAATGAGTTTGGAAGTATTCTCTCCTCTTCTATTTTTTGGAAAACTTTAAGGAGAACGGGCATTATTTCTGCTCTATATGTCTGGTAGAATTCAGAGGTGAATCCATCTGGCCTGGGAATTTGACCTTTGGTAGATTTCTGATTACTGATTCAATTTCGTTGCTGGTGATTGGTCTGTTTAGGTTTTCTGTTTCTTGCTTGGTCAGTCTTGGAAGGTTGTATTTCTCTAAGAATTTGTCCATTTCTTCTAGGTTTTCCCCCTTGTTAGCATATAGATTCTCACAGGATTCTCTTATAGTTCTTTGTATTTCTGGGGGTCCGTCATTATTTTTCCTGCTCATTTCTGATTCTGTTTATGTGTGTAAATTCTCTTTTTCTCTCAGTAAGTCTGGCTAGGGGTTTATTTATTTTGTTTATTTTTTCAAAGAAGGAGCTCTTGGTTTCACTGAATTTTTCTATTCTTTTATTCTTCTCAATTTTATTTCTTCTCTGATCTTTATTATGTCCCTCCTTCTGGTGACTTTGGGCCTCATTTGTTCTTCTTTTTCCGATTTCAGTAATTGTGTTTTTAGACTGTTCATTTGGGGTTGATTTTCCTTCTTTAAATAGGCCTGGAGCACTTGCAGGATGATGGCGACTTGAGCAGGGCGGCAGAAATCTCCTCCCAACACTATATTTATCCACGAAAACATAGCAAATACAACTATTCCTAAAAGAGAGACCAGAATACATAGGAAAGCGCACAGCGTGCAGCAACACCTGAGAGGACTCGGCACCCCGTGAGGCGGATAAGATACAGAGCCGCAACCTGGTGGACCCGAGTGCTCGCCCACCCCAGTGCACCGGTGGGAGGAGAGGATTCAGAGCCGGGAGGGCAGGGAAGTACAGTCCCATGAAATAACCAGCCCCGGTGATCTGCACAGCGAGCACTGACACACATTGTGCGGTGTAGCGGAGCCTGGAGAGACACAGGGTGCAGGATCTGATTGGGGAACGCGCCAGGTTGCTTGCAGCTGGCTGCAGGAAGGAAAAAAAAAAGAGAATAAAAGCACGTGCTTTTTTTCTGTGGTCTTAAAGATACAGGAGCCCAGCGGAGGACCAGATCGCCCCGGCACACTCAGCCAAGCAGGCTGGGAGTCCTGGGGAGCTTTGGACCCCTTAGCTGGTGACTGGGAAAGGGTAGCTGCACTTAGATTTCCCACAGACCTCAACAGCCTCCCATTCATTCCCACCACGGCCAGAGCTATAAAGGGCCATGCGGACAAGCACAGCCACAGCTCTGGAATAGTGGAGCAACAGGGCCACCTACAGCATTCCCACAGAATCCACTCCAGGTGGATGTTTATATTTGTTGTTTGTTTTGTTTTTGTTTTGTTTTTGATGTTGTTCTTCTTCTTTTTTTTCTTTTCTATTTTTTCTTTCTTTCTTTCTTTCTTTTTTTTTTTCTTCCTTTCTAAAGTCATATAGAGCCCAGCTGAAATACGTGGCAACTACCAGCAACCACTTCTATAGTGATGAAAAGACAGAGGAATATGGTACAGACAAAGTTCCAGACCCAGACAACCCCAGAGAGGGAACCTGAAGGAATGGACATGCACAGTCTTCCTGAAAAAGAGTTCAGAATAAAAGTCATAACCATGCTGACGTATCTACAGAGAAATGTGCAACAGCTGAGGGAGGAAGTGAGGGAAGTGAGGAAAGACTATGTAGAAATGAGACAAGCCATAGACGGGCTTAACAGCAGACTGGATGAGATGCAAGAGACTGTTAATAGAATGTAAACCAGAGAACAGGAATACAGAGAAGCTGAGGCAGAAAGAGATAAAAGGATCTCTAGGAATGAAAGAATATTAAGAGAACTGTGTGACCAATCCAAAAGAAAATATATTCACAATATAGGAGTACCAGAAGAGGAAGAAGAGAGAGAAAAAGGGATAGAAAGTGTCTTTGAAGAAATCATTGCTGAAAACTTTCCCACGCTGGGGAAGGAAATAGTCTCACAGTCGACGGAAGCCCACACATCTCCCAACACAAGGGAACCAAGGAAGAAAACACCACGACACATAATAAACAAGATGGCAAAGATCAAAGATAAAGACAGAGTATTCAAGGCAGCTAGAGAGAAAAAAAAGATCACGCATGAAAGAAAACCCTCAGACTATCATCAGAATTCTCAACAGAAACCTTACAGGCCAGAAGAGAATGGCATGATATATTTAACGTAATGAAACAGAAGGGCCTTGAACCAAGAATATTATATCCAGCACGATTATCATTTAAGTATGACAGAGGGATTAAACAATTTCCAGACAAATGAAAGTTGAGAGTTTACCTCTCATAAACCACCACTACAGGATATCTTAAACAGAATGCTCTAGAGGGAAGCACCCCTAAGGCTAAAAAGATGTCACCAGAGAAAATAAAATCATAGCAAAGAAAGCAGACCATCCAAATACTACCGAAAGGGAAAGAATAAAACACCTAATATATAAAGAATGGAGGAGGAAGAATAGGAAGGGAGAGATAAAGAAACATCAGACGGTGTTCACAATAACTTAACAAGAAAGTTAAGTTACATTCTTAGATAGTAAAGAAGCAACCCTTGAACCTTTGGTAACCACGAATCTAAAGCCAGCAATGGCAATAAGTACATATCTATCAACATTCACCATAAATGTAAATCGACTGAATGCACCAATCAAAAGACACAGAGTAACAGAGTAGATAAAAAAGCAAGACCCATCTATATGATGCTTACAAGAGACTCACCTCAAACCCAAAGATATACACAGACTAAAAGTGAAGGAATGCAAAAAGATATTTCATGCAAACAACAAAGAGAAAAAAGCAGGTGTTGCAGTACTTGTATCAGATAAAATAGACTTCAAAACGAAGAAAGTAGCAAGAGATAAAGAAGGATATTACATAATGATAAAGGGGTCAGTCCAACAAGAAGATATAACCATTATAAACATATATGCACCCAACACAGGAGCGCCAGCATATGTGAAACAAATACTAACAGAATTGAAGGAGGAAATAGACAGCAGTGAATTCATTTTAGGAGACTTCAACACACCACTCACTCCGAAGGACAGATCAACCAGACAGAGAATAAGTAATGACATACAGGAACTGAACAACACACTAGAACAGATGGACCTAACAGATATCTACAGAACTCTGCACCCAAAAAGCAGCAGGATACACATTCTTCTCAAGTGCACATGGAACATTTTCCAGAATAGACCACATACTAGGCCACAAAAAAAACCTCAGGAAATTCAAAAATATCAAAATCCTACCAACCAACTTCTCAGATCACAAAGGTATAAAACTAGAAATAAATTTTAGAAAGAAATAAAAAAGGCTCACAAATACATGGAGACTTAACAACATTCTCGTAATTAATAAATGGGTTCACGACAAATCAAAGCAGAAATCCAAGAATATATGGAGACTAATGACAACAGAAACAGAAACCCACAACTACTGTGGGACGCAGCAAAGGCAGTTCTAAGAGGAAAGTATATTGCAATCCAGGCCTATTTAAAGAAGGAAGAACATTCCCAAATGAACAGTCTAAAGACACAATTACTGAAATTGGAAAAAGAAGAACAAATAAGGCACAAAGTCACCAGAAGGAGGGGCATAATAACGATCAGAGAGGAAAGAAATAAAATCGAGAAGAATAAAACAATAGAAAAAAATCAATGAAACAAAGAGCTGGTTCTTTGAAAAAATAAGCAAAATAGATAAACCGCTAGCCAGACTCATTAAGAGAAAAAGAGAATCTACACACATAAACAGAATCAGAAATAAGAAAGGAAAAATAACGACGGACCCCACAGAAATACAAAGAATTATAAGAGAATATTATGATAATCTATATGGTAACGAGCTGGAAAACCTAGAAGAAATGGACAAATTCTTAGAAAAATACAACCTTCCAAGACTGACCAAGTAAGAAACAGAAAAAATAAACAGACCAATCACCAGCAACGAAATTGAATCAGTAATCAAAAAACTACCCAAGAACAACACCCCCGGACCTGATGGATTCACCTCTGAATTCTACCAGACATATAGAGAAGAAATAACACCCATTCTCCTTAAAGTTTTAGAAAATAGAAGAGGAGGGAATACTTCCAAACTCTTTCTATGATGCCAACATCACTCTAATACCAAAACCGGGCAAAGACCACACCAAAAAAGAAAATTACAGACCAATATCCCTGATGAACGTAGATGCAAAAATACTCAACAAAATATTAGCAAACCGAATTCAAAAATACATCAAGAGGATCATACACCATGATCAAGTGGGATTCATCTCAGGAATACAGGGATGGTACAACATTCGAAAATCCATCAACGTCATCCACCACATCAACAAAAAGAACAAAAACCACATGATCATCTCCATAGATGCTGAAAAAGCATTTGACAAAATTCAGCATCCATTCATGATTAAAACACTCAACAAAATGGGTATAGACAGCAAGTACTTCAACATCATAAAGGCTATATACGACAAACCCACAGCTAACATCATACTTAACAGCGAGAAGCTGGAAGCATTTCATCTAAGATCGGCAATAAGACAGGGATGCCCACTCTCTCCACTGTTATTCAACATAGTACTGGAGGTCCTAGCCACGGCAATCAGACAAAGCAAAGACATACAAAGCATCCAGATTGGTAAAGAAGAAGTCAAATTGTCACTATTTGTAGATGACATGAAACTGTACATAAAAAACCCTAAAGACTCCACTCCAAAACTACTAGAAATAATATCTGAATACAGCAAAGTTGCCGGATACAAAATTCACACACAGAAATCTGTTGCTTTCCTATACACTAACGATGAACTAACAGAAAGAGAAATCAGAAAAACAATTCCTTTCACAATTGCATCAAAATGAATAAAATACCTAGGAATAAACCTAATGAAGGAAGTGAAAGACCTGTACTCTGAAAACTACAAGACACTCCTAAGACAAATTAAAGAGGACACTAACAAATGGAAATTCATCCCATGCTCTTGGCTA
>JAQQAC010023519.1:12092151-12150043 GCA_029783875.1 Phataginus tricuspis | reverse complement strand
TTAAAGAGGACACTAACAAATGGAAATTCATCCCATGCTCTTGGCTAGGAAGAATAAATATTGTCAAAATGGCTATACTACCTAAAGCAATCTACAGATTCAACGCAATCCCTATCAAACTACCAACAGCTCTCTTCAATGAACTGGAACAAATAATTCTAAAATTCATATGGAACCAGAAAAGACCCCGAATATCCAAAGCAATCCTGAGAAGGAGGAATCAAACAGGGGGAATTACGCTCCCTGACTTCAAGCTCTACTACAAAGCCACAGTAATCAAGACAATTTGGGATTGGCACAAAAACAAACCCACAGACCAGTGGTACAGAACAGAAAATCCAAAAATTAACCCAAACATATACAGTCATTTAATATTTGATAAAGGAGCCTTGGATATACAATGGGGAGATGAGAGCCTCTTCAGCAGCTGGTGTTGGAAAAACTGGACAGCTACATGTAAGAGAATGAAACTGGACTACTGTCTAGCCCCATACACAAAGGTAAACTCAAGGTGGATAAACACCTGAATGTAAGTCATGAAACCATAAAACTCTTAGAAAAAAACATAGGCAAAAATCTCTTGGATATAAACATGAGTGACTTCTTCATGAACATATCTCCCCAGGCAAGGGAAACAAAAGCAAAAATGAACACGTGGGACTATATCAAGCTGAAAATTTTCTGTACGTCAAAGGACACCATCAGTAGAACAAAAAGACATCCTACAGTATGGGAAAATATATTCATAAATGATGTATCTGATAAGAGATTGACATCCAAAATATATAAAGAACTCACGCACCTTAACAAACAAAAAACAAATAATCCAGTTAAGAAATGGGCAGAGGACATGAATAGACACTTATCTAAAGAAGAAATTCCCCTGGCCAACAGGCACATGAAAAGATGCTCCACATCGCTAATCATCAGAGAAATGCATATTAAAACCACAATGAGATATCATCTCACACCAGTGAGGATTGCTGACATCCAAAACACAAACAACAACAAATGTTGGCAAGGATGTGGAGAAAAGGGAACCCTCCTACACTGCTGGTGGGAATGCAAATTAGTTCAACCATTGTGGAAAGCAGTACAGAGGCTCCTCAAAACACTCAAAATAGAAGTACCATTTGACCCAAGAATCCCACTCCTAGGAATTTACCCTAAGAATGCAGCAGCCCAGGTTCAAAAAGACAGATGCACCCCTATGTTTATTGCAGCACTATTTACAGTAGCCAAGAAATGGAAGCAATCTAAGTGTCCATCAGTAGATGAATGGATAAAGAAGATGTGGTACATATACACAATGGAATATTATTCAGACATAAGAAGAAAACAAATCCTACCATTTGCAACAACATGGATGGAGCTAGACGGTATTATGCTCAGTGAAATAAGCCAAGCCGAAAAAGACCAAGTATCAAATGATTTCACTCATCTGTGGAGTATAAGAAAAAAGAGAAAAAAAACCTGAAGGAACAGAACAGCAGCAGACTCACAGAACCCAAGAACGGACTAATAGTAACCAAACGGAAAGGGACTGGGGAAGATGTGTGGGAAGGGAGGGATAAGAGGGTAAAAGGGGCATTACAATTAGCAGAAGTAATGTTCGGGGGGCATGGGGAAGGCTATACAACTCAGAGAAGACAAGTAGTGATTCTATAGCATCTCACTACGCTAAGGGACAGTGACTGTAATGGGGTTGGTGTGGGGGACCTGATGAAGGGGGTAGTTTAATCACCATGGTGTTGCACATGTAATTGTAGATTAATGATACCAAAATAAAGTATAAAAAAAATAGGCCTGGATCTCAATATACTTTCCTCTTAGAACTGCCTTTGCTTCATCTCTCAGAATTTGCGGTTTTGTGTTATTGTTGTCATTAGTCTCCATATATTGCTTGATCTCTGTTTTAATTTGGTCATTTATTCATTGATTATTTAGGAGCATGTTCTTAAGCCTCCATGAATTTGTGAGCCTTTTTGTTTTCTTTGTACAATTTTTTTCTAGTTTTACACCTTTGTGATCTGAGAAGTTGGTTGGTAGAATTTCGATATTTTTTAATTCACTGAGGTTATTCTGGAAAATGTTCCATGTGCACTTGAGAAGAATGTGTATCATGCTGCTTTTGGGTGTAGATTTCTGTAGATGTCTGTTAGGTCCATCTGTTCTAGTGTGTTGTTCAGTGCCTGTGTGTCTTTACTTATTCTCTGTCTGGTTGATCTGTCCTTCGGAGTGAGTGGTGTGTTGAAGTCTCCTAAAATGAATGCATTGCTTTCTATTTCCTCCTTTAATTCTGTTAGTATTTGTCTCACATATGTAGGCACTCCTGTGTTGGGTGCATATATATTTAAAATGGTTATATCCTATTGTCGGACTGACCTCTTTATCATTATGTAATGTCCTTCTTTATCTTTGCTACTTTCTTCATTTCAAAGTCTATTTTGTCTGATACAAGTACTGCAAGACCTGCTTTTTTCTCCTGGTTGTTTGCATGAAATAGCTTTTTCCATTCCTTCACCTTTAGTCTGTGTATATCTTTGGGTTTGAGGTGAGTCTCTTGGAAGCAGCATATAGATGGGTCTTGCTTTTTTATCCATTCTATTACTCTGTGTCTTTTGATTGGTGCATTCAGTCCATTTACATTTAGGGTGATTATCGATAGATATGTACTTATTGTCATTGCTGGCTTTAGATTCGTGGTTATCAAAGGTTCGAGAGTAGCTTCTTTACTATCTAACTGTCTCACTTAACTTTCTTCTTAAGTTATTGTAAACACAGTCTGATGATTCTTTATTTCTCTCCCTTCTTATTCTTCCTCCTCCATTCTTTATATACTAGGTGTTTTATTCTTTGCCTTTAGTTAGTATTTGGGTGGTCTGCTTTCTTTGCTATGATTTCATTTTCTCTGGTGACATCGTTTTAGACTTAGGAGTGCTTCCATCTAGAGCAGTCCCTTTAAGATATCCTGTAGAGGTGGTTTATGGGAGACAAACTCCCTCAGCTTTCACTTGCCTGGGAATCGTTTAATCCCTCCCTCCAATTTAAATGATCATCATGTTGGATACAATATTCTTGGTTCAAGGCCCTTCTGTTTCATTACGTTAAATATATCATGCCATTCTCTTCTGGCCTGTAAGGTTTCTGTTGAGACGTCTGATGACAGTCTGATGGGTATTCCTTTGTAGGTGATCTTTTTTCTCTCTCTAGCTGCCTTTAATACTCTGTCCTTATCTTTGATCTTTACCATTTTAATTATTATGTGTCTTGGTGTTATCTTCCTTGGGTCCCTTGTGTTGGGAGATCTATGTGTTTCCATGTTCTGAGAAACTTATTTCCCTCCCCAGCTTGGGGAACTTTTCAACAAATACTTCTTCAAAGACACTTTATATCCCTTTATCTCTCTTCTTCTTCTTCTGGTACTCCTATAATGCGAATATTGTTCCGTTTGGATTGGTCACACAGTTCTCTTTATATTCTTTCATTTCTAGAGATCCTTTTATCTCTCTCTGCCTCAGCTTCTCTGTATTCCTGTTCACTGATTTCTATTCCATTAACAGTCGCTTGCATCTCATCCAGTCTGCTGCTAAGACCTTTGATGGCTTGTCTCATTTTTGCATTGTCTTTCCTCACTTCCCTCACTTCCTCCCTTAGTTCTTGCATATTTCTCTGTAGATCCATCAGTATGGTTATGACTTTTATTCTGAATCCTTTCTCAGGAAGATTGTGCATGTCCATCCCATCAGGCCCCCTCTCAGGGGTTGTCTGGCTGATCTTAGTCTGGACCATATTCCTCTGTCTTTTCTTGGCGATAGAAGTGGTCGCTGGTAGGCGCCACGTGTTGGGAGAACAAAGTCCCTTCCAGCTCGTTGTTCTCCTTACCCTTCTCCCGGGCCTGAGCTGTTTTCCTGCATACCGGGAGGCAGTCTCTGTAATAATCCCCTGAACTGCCTGTGTGCGGGGTCACCCTCAGCCTAGCCTATAGCACTGCAGGTGTTTGCAGTTACGCTGGGTGTGTTCTGGTGCTCTTGGTGCCTTCTGGACCTGGTTCTGGGGCTCTTTCTGCTTGGCTGCGCTCCCGCCAGGAGTAGATTCTGTGAAGTTGCTGTGGGTGGAGCCGCTCCTCTGCTGTTCCGTATCAGTAGTGGCTCCACTGGACCCTTTGTGGCGCCGGCCAGGGAGGGAACGAATTGCAGGCTGCTGATCACTGTGGGAAGCTTCGATGCGGCTGCTTTTCCTGGCCGCCAGCCAAGGGGTCTGAAATTCCCCAAGACTCCAAGCCGGCTGGGCTGCGTGTGCTGGGATGATTTTGTTCCACTGTTGGGCCCTTGTCTCTTTAAGACTTTTGAAAAAGCACCCGCTTTTCTTTTGTCCTAGGGAGCCGGCTGAGGGGACCCGCTTGTCTCCATCTCGTATCCTGCCCTTCTGTTTCTCTAGTCTCCGATACACCATGTGATGTGTGTCTGTGCTCCCAGTGCAGATCACCAGGGCTGGTTATTTGGTGGGCCTGTGCTTCCACTCCCACCCCACACTGAATCTTTTCCTCCCAGCGGTGCACTTGGGTGGGGGAGTTCTCGGGTCCCGCCAGGTCGCGTCTTTGTATCTTACCCACTTCGTGAGGCACTGAGTTCTCGCAGGTGCAGCTGTAGCCTGGCTGTTGTCCTGTATCTTCTGGTCTCTCTTTCAGGAATAGTTGTATTTGTTGTATTTTCATAAATATATATGGTTTTGGGAGATTTCCACCGCCTGCTCATGCCGCCATCTTTCCAGAACTCTGCCAATGGGATTTTGAATGACATTCTTCATACTTTGCTGTCTCAGAAGGTCAGGAAGTCAAGAATCCAGACTCGGTAAGAGTTGGCTGCTCAGTGTTACCACAACTTTGCCTTTGAGGTCTTTTGTTGCTTGGGTGTGCTGAGTGCTGCATGCTCTCCTGCCGTTCACCACAGTAGAGAGTGGCAGGCTGGGAGCTGCACATCCTTCGGAACAATGATGTTGAATTTCAAGTACTGATACTATGATGCCTTTTTCTGTCTCAGAGACTCAGGAGTATGTTCCCTCTTTTCCACAACTAGGTAATTCTCACCTCTCTCGGCACTGCCCTCCTTGATATAGAGATAAGAGAGGAAGGAAAATATGCAGCCAAGTTGTTGAGTCCCTACCCCTATTAATGCTGTGCAAAGAACTGTCCACATAAATTTGTAGAGGTACAGAGATGTAGATGTCCACTGAAAGAGCCATTTATGAGCTGTTTGACTTCATCTACTTTCCACACTCTTTGATTTCCTCCATCGCCCAGTCATCTGTCCTATGAGGCAGTTGGCAAGAAGTTTGTGGATGCCAGGAAATATTCACACTTGAGGTGTCTCTTTGTTCTACATTTCTTCATACACTTGACATTATTTTCTAAATCCAAGCTTGATTACCTGCTTTCAGGGGAAATATAGGGGCAGATGTGGGACATGGATGGATGGTGAGGCATCTATTTAGCATGTTACTCACTGTTTCCATTGATATCCCAGGCTATGATTTGCTTCCCTCCGATGTGCAGGTGCCATGAAGTTACATCTCCAGAGAACTTGAAAGGGTGTCATTTCAATGGACACCACAAGAGATTCAGAGGTGGCTGAAGGGTTTCTGTCACACGACAGCTTTCATGAGCAACAATTCTTTCATGTCTGAGAAGAAAATGATAATATGTACTTGGAACTTATTCTTTGGAATGAAGTCCTTAATGACAATGTTTCTCTTTAGGTTAAAATCACCCTGGATGAAGCCTCCATCACTGAACCAAAACTGAATTCTGAAGACCAGCATGTACCGAAGGAAAGCATTCCATTTAACACTGAGAAGGAACAGGTAAAAAAAATTCTCCTGTTGACTATTTAAATCAGGCAACTAAAGCTCATTACTTCCATTTTAATTTTTAATTGTGGGGAAATACACATAACCTTCAATGCACCATCTTAACCAGCTTTAAGTGCGTACTCTTGTCACGTTAAATACATTCACATTGTTGGGCGGCCAGTATGTCTCAAATGTCTTTTCCAATGTCTGTCCTAAAGACACGAGGTGAGAATGCCGAATGTGAGGATTCAGAGCTGAGAGCCTTGAGGTCTGAAAAATATAACCTGGAAGGTATGCTGTCTGTTTGGGGGAGAAATCCCTTTCTAGAGGAAATGAGTTTATAGTGGGAAGGCGAGGAAAGGCTCCCTGATTTCAGGGCTCTTGTCCATCCCCCACCACACCTGAAAACCAGGACCACGTTCTCAGGCTCATGTGCACACACACAAGGAAAATGAATCCTTTATACAACGTAAAAGAGACCTTGAACAAAGTTGTCATGCACTGAGGTCTGCAAAAGGTGGAAAGCAAGCAGAATTGAAACAACTGAAGAAGACTGTAGACCTGTGTAATGCCAAGTATGCAGAAAAGAAGATGGCTGCCAAAGAGTAAGATGTCCACATGTTAATGTTGCAGATACTGTATTATTAGAACACTAATTTTAAATAGGAAGAAGGAGGGAAGTTGAAACAATCAGTTATTTTTGTTTTAAATTCCCCTACAGATTAAAACGTGTATATTTTAGTATGCCACATCCTCCCTGTGCACATCAGCTGACCCTCCTGAGACTCGTGTCAGTAGTGAGGTCCAACAGTGGGCTATAAATCTGAAGAAATGTTAGGGTGGGAAAAACAGTACAAATTTCAGTGAAGGCTTATATAACTTTAGACAGCACCCCACCCTTGGAAATTCAAATATATGCCATGATAATGAAGATTAACATCTAGAATATTAAAAGAGCTCAATACCCCTCTCCCTCCTGGCTGGGTTTCTCAATCTCCACACTATTGACATTCGGGCCAGATGATTCTCTACTGTGGCAGGCGATACGCATCTTGTGGAATGTTCAGCAGCAGTCCTAGCTTCTATCCATTAGATGTCAATCTACCCCACCCCCCAACCCCATCCCCAGTTGTGACAACCAAAAATATCTCTAGATATTGCCAAATATCCTCAAGGTATAAAATTGTACATGCTTAAGAACCACAGCTTTATGGGAATAGCAATTCCCTTCTTTTGAGAAGCAGTACACCACAAGGGTTAAGAGACTAGCCCTGAAGCGAGATTAACTAGGTTTAAGTCCCAGTCTACCATTTGCTATCTATGTGATTGTGGATAAGTTACAGACCCTATCTTTGCCTGTTTTCTCATCTGTAAATGGGCATAAAAACAATACCTATTTGGCGGCGTGAGAGGTGACACGGAGAACTCCTCCCAAAACCACAAATAGTACAAAATATAGTTAATAGAACTAACCCTAAAACAGCAAGAAGAAAGAAGGCTGAACCAGACTGCACACAGACCTTACAAACAGAGGAGACCTCACTAAACAGGGTAACGTATGAAAGCCTTAATCCAGTGGGACCCAGGCCCTTACCCCACCCCAGCTCACCGGCAGGAGGAAGAGAAACAGTGGGGAGGGGGTGGAAGCCTGGGACTGCTGAACACCTAGCCCTGGAGATCTGCTTTATGAGCAGAAGCCTATAATGTGTTGTGCTCTGGATGCTGGGGAGCTTGGATAGGCAGAGGGCCTGGCAGACTGACATTCGGGCATTTCTGGAGGATGGGATCCACACCCAGCCACTCTGTGTCAGAGGAAGGGCAGGTGGTCTGAGAGGCTTCCCAGCAGTGAGAGGGCTGCTGATGGGCGGGGTATGCATGGAGCTTGCTGCATGGGAGAAGGGAGAGCTGGACAAGGTTGTCTCGGCATGCTCTGCCCAGCTAGTTGGGAACTTTGAGGAGCTTCAGGTGCTCCATCCCCCAGGCTGCCTACTCAGCTCCAAGGCTCCCCACTGCAACACACAGCCTGCCGAGCCTTCCTACTGGCCTGCAGGCACCTGATCGCAAACCGGCAGTCACTGCACTGGTGTCAGGCCAGGAAGAGGGAGGCCCTGCCTACAAGAGCTAGAGGTGCAAAGCACCGAGGCTTACATGTGTGTGCTTGGCCCACTGGCTCTGACACTGGAGACAGGCAGGGCAGACGGGAATCAGGAAATAGATCTTTCCTCCCCACAGGCACCAGCTCCACTCCCCTACATCCCCCAACCACACTCTAGGGGCTGAGCAGCTCCAGAGACTGGAGTTTGTGCACACTAGTGGGCATCACACAGAAATATGAAACGTCAAAAGAACATGGTTCAGACCAAAATCTCACAAACCCCAGAAAGAGGGTCAAATGAAACTGAACTCACCAATCTTCCTGAAAGAGAGCTCAAAATAAAAATTACAAACATGTTTATGGAGGTACAGAAAAATATTCAAGAACTCAGGAACGAATTTAAGTTGGAGTTCAATCATTAAGAAACTCCATATCTGAAATGAAACATACAATGAAGGGATTTAAAACCAGATTAGACATAGTAGAAGAGACAGTAAATGGAATAGAAATTAGAGAAAATGAATACAAAGAAGCTGAGGCACAGAGAGAAAAAAGAATCTTTAAGAATGAAAGAATATTGAGAGAACTGTGTGACAAATCCAAACGGAACAATATTCGCATTATAGGGGTACCAGAAGAAGAAGAGAGAGAAAAAGGGATAGAAAGTGTTATTGATGAGGTAATTTCTGAAAACTTCCCCACTCTGGGGAAGGAGATAGTCTCTCAAGACATGGAGATGCACAGACCTCCCAACACAAGGGACCCAAGGAAGACAACATCAAGACATATAATAATTAAAATAGCAAGGATCAGGGATAAAGACAGACTTTTAAAAGCAGCTAGAGAGAGAAAAAAGATCACATACAAAGGAAAACCCATCAGCCTATCATCAAACTTCTCAACAGAAACCTTACAGGCCAGAAGGGAGTGGCATGATATATTTAATGCAATGAAGCAGAAGGGCCTTGAACCAAGAATACCCTACCCAGCAAGGTTATCATTTAAATTGGAAGGAGGGATTAAACAATTTTCAGATAAGCAAAAGCTGAGAGTATTTACCTCCCACTAACCACCTTTACAGTGCATTTTGGAGGGACTCTTTTATATGGAAGTATTCCTAAGGCTAAACAGATGTCACCCACGGGCTAGACAAAGAGTACAGAACATGATTCATAACATACAAAGAATGGAGGAAGAAGAAAAAGGAGGGGAAAAAAGAAGCTTTTAGGTTTTGTTTGTAATAGCATATGAAGTGAGTTAAATTAGACTCTTAGATAGTATGGGAATTATCCTTGAACCTTTGGTAACCACAAATCTAAAGCCTGCAATGGCAGTAAGTACATACCTACTGAGAATGAAACTGGATTACTGTCTAACCCCATAGACAAAAGTAAGCTCAAAATGGATCAAAGACCTGAATGTAAGTCATGAAACCATAAAACTCTTAGAAAAAAATATAGGCAAAAATCCCTTGGACATAAACATGTGCAACTTCTTCATGAACATATCTCCCTGGGCAAGGGAAAAAAAGCAAAAATGAACAAGTGGGACTATATCAAACTAAATGGCTTCTGTAAAACAAAGGACACCATCAGTAGAACAAAAAGACATTCTACAGTATGGAAGAATATATTCATAAATGACATATCCGATATGGGGTTGACATCCGAAATATATAAATACCTCACGAAACAAAAAGCAAATAATCCAATTAAAAAATGGGCAGTGTAGCTGAACAGATACTTCACCAAAGAAGAAAGTCAGATGGCCAACAGGCACATGAAAAGATGCTCCACATCGCTAATCATCAGAGAAATGCAAATTAAAACCACAATGAGATATCACCTCACACCAGTGAGGATGGCCAACATCCAAAACACAAACAACAACAAATGTTGGCAAGGATGTGGAGAAAAGGGAACCCTCCTACACTGCTGGTGGGAATGCAAATTAGTTCAACCACTGTGGAAAGCAGTATGGAGGTTCCTCAAAAAACTCAAGATAGAAATACCATTTGACCCAGGAATTCCACTCCTAGGAATTTACCCTAAGAATGCAGCAGCCCAGTTTGAAAAAGACATATGCACCCCTATGTTTATCACAGCACTATTTACAATAGCCAAGAAATGGAAGCAACCTAAGTGTCCATCAATAGATGAATGGATAAAGAAGATATGGTACATATACACAATGGAATATTATTCAGCCATAAGAAGAAAACATATCCTACCATTTGCAACAACATGGATGGAGCTAGAGGGTATTATGCTCAGTGAAATAAGCCAGGTGGAGAAAGACAAGTATCAAATAATTTCACTCATCTGTGGAGTATAAGAACAAAGGAAAAACTGAAGGAACAAAACAGCAGCAGACTCACAGAACCCAAGAATGGACTAACAGTTACCAAAGGGAAAGGGACTGGGGAGTATGGGTGGGAAGGGAGGTACAAGGTGGGGAAAGGGGCATTATGAATAGCACCCATAATGCAGTGGCAGGGGACACGGGAAAGGCAGTACTTATAGAGAAGACAAGTAATGATTCTATAGTATCTTACTACACTGATGGACAGTGACTGTAGTGGGGTATGTGGGGGGAACTTGATAATATGGTTCTAGTAACCATAATGTTGTTCAAGTGATTGTACATTAACGATACCAAAAAAATAAAAATAAAAATAAATAAATAAATAAACATAGAGAAATAAAAAAAAAACAAAAGAAACAATACCTATTTAGTTGTTTCAATGGTTAAGTTTAGAGTGCCTGGTATGGTGCTTACATATCAAGTGCTCAGTATTAACAAGTGTTCAATCATGAGTAAGTTGGTCACAGAGACAGTAGTACACCATGGAGGAAGGATACAGTCACTGATTCTGCGTTGACAGATAGTAACTGCATTCGTGGGGGTGAGGATTAAATAATAGGGGTAACTGTTGAACCACTGTGTTGTATACCTGAAACCAATATAAGATTGTATATCAATGATACTTCAATAAAGAACACCACAGTGTTCAGAGTAGTGAATACCTTTCAGTGTCCATTTTTAAGACATGAAATAATTATGGCATATCTACATAAGGGAGTACTATGTAGCAATCCTAAATGTAAATATTTAAATTTTTAATTATTCTGTAGTGTTACCTGAACAAAGCATAGTACCAACAAGAATGTGTAGTATCAATTCAATTGAAATTATACATGTTAATGCTGCAAGAAATACATTAATGAATATTACTACTGGGGGACTCTAGTTCTGCTGGCTCATGTGGCACATGAAAATCACAGAAGAGGCGCTCCGTGCCACAGTCTACAAGACTGCATGTGGTGGCTCTTGAGGAACTGATCTTCTCTCACTCCAGACATAAGATATAGATGGAAGTGACACCTTTTTTGTGTGGTCAAAATGACTGGCCTGCATGACTTCTGTAAGTCCAACCAGAATCCCTCTAGGCAGGTTCTAATTTGTGGGAGGTAAAGTTCTCTGTGAGGGTAAAATGTGAAGATGTGAGTCTGTAAGCCGGCATCAGAAAAACCCTAATAGAGGAGAAAATACTATATGCAGTAGAAGAAAAGCTGACATGCAGAGAGCCCATGAGAAAAGCTGATACTTCAGTGCCCCAAATCCTCCTCCATCCTATTCTTCAAGTGTGGTTGCTCAACTTCTGTCATACATCCTTGAGATTCCAGTTTCTTTAAGAGAAACCCTTTATTTTGAACCTTAAGAATCACCTGGCTGGTTAAAATACAGATTTTGGGGTCCACTGCATATCTCATGAAAGAGAAGGTTGGGGTGGGGTTTGGTCAGGCGTATTCAAAGGTAACTCCCTAGGCCAACCTGACTACTAAAGGTTCTAGATATGTGTGAAGATGATGTGGGTGACATGATGGGTTTAAATGCCTTCACATAACAGTCTGTCCATTTGAAAATAGCATTACCCCATCTGCAAACATTTGTTAAATGTCTACAACATGCCAGGCACAATGCTAGGTCCTAGTGGTACAAAGACAGTCAGGTCTCTCAAATAGATATTGTATGACACTAAAAAAGATAAGTTCAGAAACTATTTTCAAAATGTATATCCATTAATAAAAATACTGGTTTTCAAAAAGCATCTAAAAAACTGGAAATAACTGAAGGCTACCAGATTCCTTAAAGTCTGAAAGCATTTTAAAATTCCACATTTAAAATAAAACTACTTATTTTGTAGTTACCGTACGCACAAACTATATTTTAACACGTTAACAATGCATTCACAGGATAATTTCATGCAGAAATCAAGTTAAACGACATAAAGTCATTTCAGTCCTGTACTGGGCAAAGGAGAAAGTCACTTAAAATTTTTCCTCAGCATTTCAGACACCAACCTCAGCTTCCCGGAGCTTACAAGCCACTTTGGGCTTGGGCCTGCAGCGAGGAGGGGCTGGGGGCCCTTTGTGCACCGAGCTGGACAGGACGGGATGGGTGGGGAGGGAAGGAGTTGCAGGCAAGGAGCCCGCGGGCCCCACCTTGGCTCGAAGTCTCTGCGGCGACGACCAGACTGGGCGAGGGCCTGGCGCCTCCCTCGGTCCTACAACCGCCACTGCCGGAAGAGCACCCGACCCCTCCGGCCCGCAGCGCCTCAGCCCAATGGCGAAACCGGCCCACATCTCTTCCCTCACCCGACACAAGGAACTCTCAAAACCCCACGCACTGCCGGCTTTCCCCAGATCCCTTCTACGCCACGGGCGTTGCACCCTCCTCGGCCGGCCGCCGACAGCGCGCCTCGACCCACTCAGCCCAGGCCCGTGCGTCTCACGCCCTTCTCCCCGGCAAGTGCGCCCTACACCCTCCGTCTCCCACCCATTTTGTGTGCCTCCTCTCCTTACCTGTCATCTATTTATTTCCTGGATAAGTCCCCTTCCCATCAGGTCTTCAACACATGTAGCTCACTGCTTCAACCACTCAGGCACGCCGCCATGCTCTCGTCACTCTATACCAGTTAGCACTACCCACCCCTCCTTGATTAATGTATACTTTTAGACTTACTACCTTCCATATACTTAGGATATTCAGTTTGTGTGTGTTTCTTTTCTAGCTTAAATAGTTAAGTCTTTGGATTCAAGAGAAAATAGTGTCTCTCTTCCCCCAAAATGAATGAAATGGATAAAACCAAGAAAAGAGAAAAAAGGCGAGAGGAATCAGTGAACTACATGAAAGACTGAAAGTTGGAATGCAAATAGGAATGTGTTGACAAACGAAAGAAATCAACTATCTACCATGCATGCCAAAGCAAAGGGGATACACTAGATCTGGGCACAAATTTTCTCAGTGGAATCCTGGGGAGGCCCAGGGCTTGCAGTTGGCATTTGATATGGAGATCTTAAAAATACAGAAGAAGTTTAAAGTGTCTCGAATAGTTGCGCCAGTCATGTAGGGTGCAGCACCCAGGCAGCTCCAAGTGTAGAATCCAAAGACCACAATAAAGCCACAAGACAGTTTTTAAAAAAGAGCCATTGTGGGGCCGGGCAGCAAGAACACTTTGAAATGAAAAATACCATTGCTTAGAAGAAACAAGATAAGAAAAAGATAAGAGCTAGAAGACAAAGTGGAGGCATTTTCTGAGAATGTAGGTAGAAAAAAGAAAAAAATGGAAGAAAACATAAGGGATATATATTACTAATGTAGGAGATGTCACATTTGAATAATAGTAAATACAGGACAACAGGGGAAGATGGAGGGGAGAAATTATTAAGTAAATAATGAAAGACATTCCCCCAAAGCCCAAGAAAATGAGATTGAAAGTGTTGAAAAACAGGATGAATGAAACAAGACCTACACCAAGACCCATCCTCGTGAAATGTATGAATCTCAAGGGTAAAGAAAAAAGGTCTTCCTAGGGGGAGAGTAGAGCTTGGTGTGTTCATGTTTGAGGTTTATCTATTTACCTACAAAGTAATGTTAGCGACCCTGGATGCTAGAAGAGAGTGGAACAATGTCTTCAGTGTTCTGCGAAAATACACTATTGGATGTAGAATTCTATAACTGGACACCGTGTCCCTCCAGTGTGAAAGAAAAAGACACATTTTCAGCCAGGCAATTACTCAGAAACTTTACTCCCACCTCTTGCCTAGAAAGCTACTTGGGGTTTTTCACTCCAACAAAGGAGAATGAAAATCAGGAAGTAGGAAGATAGGTATACCAGAAAAACTGGGACTAACCCAAGAGTATAATAAAATGAAATACCAGGATGATATTGCCACATACCCCTGTCTAAATTCTATGTTAAGTGAAATAGAATTAAAACTTTTTTGAATTATTCTTAAACAGTTTTGATATGCTCTCATAAAATGAGTGACAAATTTTTCAATTTTTACATTTTCTGAATGACTCATAAAAAGTAGATACTACATGGAAGTAGTTAAAACTCATCTGGCCCTTTTTTGGGGATGTGAGACTGGATGAGTTTTGATGAACACATCTGTTTTTTTATGAGTTATGCATCAGTTCAAGATTTCTATTTTTTTCCTTGGACCTATTTATAATTTCTCAACATAATATTTTTTTAATTTAAAAATATTATTACATACTGTAAAATTCGTCTTTTGGTGTAGTTTCTCTTTTTTTTGAGTTTTGACAAATGAATGCCATTCATATAACTACTACCATAATCAAGATATAGGACAGTTGCTTCCCCCTAAATTCCCATGTGATACTCCTTTGTATTCAAACCCATCCCATTTCTAGATCCTAGCAACCACTGCTCTGCCCTCTATCCCTAAAGTTCTGTTTCTTCCGAAATGTTGTGCAAACAGTATCAGTAGCCTTTTGAGTCTGAACTTTTTTCACCCAATGTGATAGCTTTAAGGGTCATTCATTTTGTTGAGTGTTATCGATAGTTTCTTTCTTTTTACTAATGAGTAGTATTCCCTTGTCTGGACATAGGTACCAATTCTTTAGACATTAACTGGTTGAAGGACATTTAAATAGTTTTCTGTTTTGGGTAATTATGCAAAAACTAATTTTAAAGAATTGTGTACTGGTTTTTGTGTGAACATAAGGTTTTGCTTCTCCTGAGTTAAAACATAGGAGAATTGTGAAGACATATGGTAATGTAAGAGAGGAAACTGAATTAAACCCCTGGGTTTGAACTGTAACACTAACATTAATTTGATAATGAACATAAATTAATTTGAAAAAGCCCCCAAAACTTTGTAACCACTAACAGCTGGCAGTTTATTTTTATTCTCCCTATTTTCTGAGTCTCAGACTCAGAGATAATGCAGAAAGCCTGTTTTGCAGAATTCAAGACATCCTGTCCCAGGGTACTGAGGAGCAACCGATAAGAAAAACAAAAAGTAATTGAATCAGCACAGGAAATGTCTGCTTGGATCCTTTCAAGTTGTTATTTTATGTGTCTGAGGTCATGAGCACCCCAGCCTCTGCCATGATCTCCCCTTTCAAGCCCTAAGTGCTTGTGCTTCAGAAGGACAGTGACTCTTTAAGGCACAAGGCTGCCACTTACACATTTGCTGGCAAATTAATAAACTATTCCTTTCCTCTCCTTAAGACCTTGCCATTGAGTTTTGCGATTTGAATTAGGTGACAGACCGGTTTTCCTAACAGTGTATATTTACAAAAAATGTCAGGCAGCTTTCTAAAGTGGCTGTATTGTATCACCCTGGCATTTTCAACAACATATGATAATCTCAGTTGTTCCATATTCTCACCAACACTTGACATAATTTTTATTTTATCTATTCTAATAGGTGTGGAGTGATATGTCATTGGAGTTTTGGTTTGCATTTTCCCAATGAGTAGTGATGTTGAACATTTTTTCACATGCTTGTCACCTATGTAGCTTTTTTGGTGACGTGCCTATTCAAATCTTGCCATTTAAAAAATTGGTTTGTATTTTTTACTGTTGAGTTATCAGAGTTCTTTATTTATACAGCATCTTAGCCTGTTCAGTCTGCTGTAACAAAATACCACAGAGTGGGTATCTTATAAAGAAAAGGAATTTATTGCTCACAGTTCTGGAGGTTGGAAGTCTAAGGTCTTGGTGCCAGCATGGTTAGGTGACAGCCCTCTTTCTGGTTCATAGACAATGTCTTCTCATTGAGTCACCAGATGGTGCTAGAGCAAGGGATCTCTGTGGGGTCCCTTTTATAAGAATTCTTATTCCATTCATGGGGGCATCCTCATGACATACTCACTTCCCAAAGGCTCTACCTCCTCATACCATCACCTTTGAGGGCTAGGATTCAACCTATGAATTTGTGGGGAACACATTCAGACCGTAGCATACTGGATGCAAATACTTTGTTGGATATATGATATGCAAATATTTTCTCCCAGTCTGTCTGTGCCTTGTATCTTCATTCTCTTAAAAGTGCTTTTTCCAGAGCACAAAATTTAATACTGAAGTCCAATTTATCAATTTTATCTTTCACGGATTATGGGTTTTTTGTCATAGCCAATAATACTTTTTTTAATGCCTGTATTTTTATTTTTTAAATAATGGATTAGTAATTATTTCAAATATAATTTTTTCCCTTACCCAGATACCCCAGCTATTTTTTTGTATCATTAATCTACAATTACATGAGCAACATTATGGTTACTAGACTCCCCCATTCATCAAGTCCCCACGACATACCCCATTACATTCACTGTCCATCAGCATAGTAAGATGCTATAGAATCACTACTTGTCTTCTCTGAGTTGTACAGCCATCCCCGTGCCCCCCGCCACATTATGTCTGCTAACCATAATGCCCCCTTTGTCCCCCCACATTATGTAGCTAACCATAATGCCCTTGTGTTCCCCTTGTCCCTCCCTTCCCACCCATCCTCCCCAGTCCCTTTCCCTTTGGTAACTGTTAGTCCATTCTTGGGTTCTGTGAGTCTGCTGCTGTTTTGTTCTTCAATTTTTTTCCTTTGCTCTTATACTCCACATACGAGTGAAATCATTTGATACCTGTCTTTCTACGCCTGGCTTATTTCACTGACATAATACCCTCTAGCTCCATCCATGTTGTTGCAAATGGTAGGATTTGTTTTCTTCTTGTGGCTGAATAATATTCCATTCTGTATATGTACCACATCTTCTTTATCCATTGATCTACTGATGGACACTTAGGTTGCTCCCATTTCTTGGCTATTGTAAATAGTCCTGCTATAAACATAGGGGTCCATATGTCTTTTTCAAACTGGGTTGCTAAATTATTAGGGTAAATTCCTGGGAGTGGAATTCCTGGGTCAAATGGTATTTCTATTTTGAGTTTTTTGAGGAACCTGCATACTGCTTTCCACAATGGTTGAACTAATTTACATTCCTACCAGCAGTGTAGGAGGATTACCCTTTGTTCACATCTTCACTAACATTTATTGTTTGTCTTTTGGATGTTGGCCATCCTCACTGGTGTGAGGTGATATCTCATTGTGGTTTTAATTTGCATTTCCCTGATGATTAGCGATGTGGAGCATCTTTTCATGTGCCTGTTGGCCATCTGAATTTCTTCTTTGGAGAAGTGTCTGTTCAGATCCTCTGCCCGTTTTTTAATTAGATTATTTGCTTTTAGTTTGTTGAGGTGCGTGAGCTCTTTATATATTTTGGGTGTCAACCGTTTATCGGTTATGGCATTTATGAATATATTCTCCCATACTGTAGGATGACTTTTTTGTACTATTAATGGTGTCCTTTGCTGTACAGAAGCTTTTCAGCTTGATATAGTCCCACCTGCCCATTTTTGCTTTTGTTTCCATTGCCCAGGGAGATATGTTCATGAAGAAGTTGCTCATGCTTATGTCCAAGAAATTCTTGCCTATGTTTTTTTCTAAGAGTTTTGTGGTTTCATGACTTACATTCAGGTCTTTGATCCATTTCAAATTTACTTTTGTGTATGGGGTTAGACAATGATCCAGTTTCATTCTCTTACATGTAGCTGTCCAGTTTTGCCAACACCAGCTGTTGAACAGACTGTCATTTCCCCATTGTATATCCATGGCTCCTTTATTGTATATTAATTGACCATACATATTTGGGTTCATATCTGGACTCTCTATTCTGTTCTACTGGTCGGTGTGGCTGTTCTTGTGCCAGTACCAAATTGTCTTGATTACTGTGGCATTGTAGTAGAGCTTTAAGTTGGGACGCGAGGTCCCGCCTGCTTTATTCTTCCTTCTCAGGATTGCTATGGCTTTTCGGGGTCTTTTGTGGTTCCATATGAATTTTAGAACTATTTGTTCCAGTTCGTTGAAGAATGCTGTTGGTACTTTGATAGGGATTGCATTGAATCTGTAGATTGCTTTAGGCAGGATGGCCATTTTGGCAACACTAATTCTTCCTAGCCAAGAGCATGGGATGAGTTTCCATTTGTTAGTGTCCTCTTTAATTTTTCTTAAGAATGTCTTGTAGTTTTCAGGGTATAGGCCTTTCACTTCCTTGGTTAGCTTTATTCCTAGGTATTTTATTCTTTTTGATGCAATTGTGAATGGAATTGCTTTCCTTATTTTTCTTTCTGCTAGTTCATCATTAGTGTATAGGAAAGCAACAGATTTCTGTGTATTAATTTTGTATCTCGCAACTTTGCTGAATTTAGATATTAGATCTAATAGTTTCAGAGTGGATTGTTTAGGGCTTTTTATGTACAATATCATGTCATCTGCAAACAGGAACAGTTTGACTTCTTCCTTGCTGATCTGGACGTCTTTTATTTGTTTGTGTTGTCTGATTGCTGTGGGTAGGACCTCCAGAACTATGTTGAATAAAAGTGTGTAGACTGGGCATCCTTGTCTTGTTCCCAATCTTAAAGGAAAAGCTTTCAGATTCTCGCTGTTAAGTATAATGTTGGCTGTGGGTTTGTCATATATGGCCTTTATGATGTTGATGTACTTGCCGCCTTTACCCATTTTCTTGAGAGTTTTTATCATGAATGGATGTTGAATTTTGTCAAACGCTTTTTCAGCATCTATGGAGATGATCATGTGTTTTTGTCCTTCTTTTTGTTGATGTGGTGGATGATGTTGATGGATTTTCGAATGTTCTACCATCCTTGCATCCCTGGGATGAATCCCACTTGATCATAGTGTATGATCCTCTTGATGTATTTTTGAATTCGGTTTGCTAATATTTTGTTGAGTATTTTTGCATCTATGTTCATCAGGGATACTGGTCTGTAATTTTCTTTTTTTTTGTAGAGTATTTACCTGGTTTTGGTTTAGAGTGATGCTGGCTTCATAGAATGAGTTTGGAAGTATCCCCTACTCTTCTATTTTTTGGAAAACTAAGGAGAATGTGTATTATGTCTTCTCTATATGTCTGATAAAATTCAGTGGTGAATCCATCTGGCCCGGGGGTTTTGTTCTTGGGTAGTTTCGTTGCTGGTAGTCGGTCTGTTTAGGTTTTCTGTTTCTTCCTTGGTCAGTCTTGGAAGGTTGTATTTTACTAGGAAGTTGTCATTTCTTCTAGGTTGTCCAGTTTTTTAGCATGTAGATTTTCATAGTATTCTCTAATAATTCTTTGTATTTCTGTCTGGTCCATCGTGATTTTTCCTTTCTCATTTCTGATTCTGTTTATGTGTGTAGATCCTCTTTTTCTCTTAATAAGTCTGGCTAGGGGTTTATCTATTTTGTTTGTTTTTTCAAAGAACCAGCTCTTGGTTTCATTGATTTTTTCTATTGTTTTATTCTTCTCAATTTTATTTATTTCTTCTCTGATCTTTATTATGTCCGTCTTTCTGGTGACTTTGGGCCTCATTTTTTCTTCTTTTTCCAGTTTCAATAATTGTGCCTTCAGACTATTCGTTTGGGATTGTTCTTCCTTCTTTAAATAGGCCTGGACTGCAATATACTTTCCTCTTAAAACTGCCTTTGCTGCGTCCCACAGAAGTTGGGGCTTTGTGCTGTTGTTGTCATTTGTCTCCATATATTGCTTGATTTCTGTTTTAATTTGGTCATTGATCCATTGATTATTTAGGAGCATGTTGTTAAGCCTCCTTGTGTTTGTGAACCTTTTTGTTTTCTTTGTACAATTTATTTCTAGTTTTATACCTTTGTGATCTGAGGAGTTGGTTGGTAGAATTTCAATATTTTTTAACTTACTGAGGCTCTTTTTGTGGCCTAATATGTGGTCTATTCTGGAAAATGTTCATTGTGCACTTGAGAAAAATGTGTATGCGGCTGCTTTTGCGTGTAGAGTTCTGTAGATGACTGTTAGGTCCATCTGTTCTAGTGTGTTGTTCAGTGCCTCTGTGTCCTTACTTATTTTCTGTCTGGTTGATCTGTCCTTTGAAGTGAATAGTGTGTTGAAGTCTCCTAGAATGTATGCAATGCTTTCTATTTCCTCCTTTAATTCTGTTAGTATTTGTCTCACATATGTCGGAACTCCTGTGTTGGGTGCATATATATTTATAATGGTTATATTCTCTTGTTGGACTGCCTCCTTTATCATTATGTAATCTCCTACTTTATCTCTTGTGACTTTCTTTGTTTTGAAATCTATTTTGTCTGATACAAGTACCGCAACACCTGCTTTTTTCTCCTTGTTGTTTTCATGAAATATCTTTTTCCATCCCTTCACTTTTAGTCTGTATATGTCTTTGGGTTTGAGGTGATTCTCCTATAAGCAGCGTATAGATGTGTCTTGCTTTTTTATCATTTCTATTACTCTGTGTCTTTTGATTGGTGCATTCAGTCCATTTACATTTAGGGTGTTTATCGAAAGATATGTACTTATTGCCATTGCAGGCTTTGGATTCGTGGTTACCAAAGGTTCAAGGGTAGCTTCTTTACTATCTAACTTAACTCTCTTATTAAGCTATTATAAACACTGATTGATGATTCTTTATTTCTCTCCCTTCTTATTCTTCCTCCTCCATTCTTTACATGTTAGGTGTTTTATTCTGTACTCTTTGTGTTTCCTTTGACTGCTTTTGTGGATAGCTGATTTTATTTTTTGCCTTTAATTAGTATTTCATTGGTATGCTTTCTTTGCTGTGATTTTATTTTCTCTGGTGACATCTACTTAGCCTTAGGAGTGCTCCCATCTAGAGCAGTCTCTTTAAAATATCCTGTAGAGGTGGTTTGTGGGAGGCAAAGTCCCTCAACTTTCACTTGTCTGGAAATTGTTTAATCCCTCCTTCAAATTTAAATGATAATCATGCTGGGTACAGTATTTTTGGTTCAAGGCCCTTCTGTTTCATTGCAATAAATATATCATGCCATTCTCTTCTTGCCTGTAAGATAAGTCTGATAATAGCCTAATGGATTTTCCTTTGTAGGTGATCCTTTTTCGCTCTCTGGCTGCCTTTAATACTCTGTCCTTGTCTTTGATCTTTGCCAGTTTAATTAGTATATGTCTTGGTGTTGTCCTCCTTGGGTCCCTTGTGTCTGGAGATCTGTGGGCTTCCATGGTCTGAGAGACTATTTCCTTCTCAGCTTGGGGAGGTTTTCAGCAATTATTTCTTCAAAGACACTTGCTGTCCCTTTTTATCTCTTCTTCTTCTTCTTCTGGTACCCCTATAATGAGAATATTCTTCCATTTGGATTGGTCACACAGTTCTCTTAATATTCTTTCATTCCTAGAGATCCGTTTATCTCTCTCTGCCTCAGCTTCTCTGCATTCCTGTTCTCTGTTTTTTATTCCATTAACAGTCCCCTGCACCTCATCCAGTTTGCTCTTAAGTCCTTCTATGGATTGTTTCTTTTCTGTAATCTCCCTCCTGACTTCATCCCTTAGCTCTTGCATATTTCTCTGCAGGTCCATCAGCATGGTTATGACTTATTTTGAATTCTTGTTCAGGAAGATTGGTTATATCTATCTCAGCCGGCCCTCTCTCTGGGTTTGTCCGAGTGATTTTTGACTGGACCAGATTCTTCTGCCTTTTCAAGGTGATAGAAGTGCTCGCAGGCAGGTGGCATGTGTGTCAGCTTGGAGAACAAAGTCCCTTCCTACTTGCTGGTCGCCTTGCCCTTCTCCGCTGCCTGTGTCTGTTGCCTGCACACTGGGAGCCCTCTCTGGGATAATCCCCTGAGCTGCCATGGGCAGGGCGGCCCTCGGGATAGCCTAGGGCCCTGCGTGGTGTCGCAGATGCGTCAGCTATGTTCTCCTGTAAAAACAGCGCCCCTTCGTGCCTTCCGGACCTTGCTCTGGCTTCCTCTGTCTGTGCTGGACAGCTGCACACGGGCGGCATCCTCTGGGTCTGTCCTGGTCAGCTGTGCACTGGGAGAAGACTCTGTGTGGTTGCTGTGGGCAGGGCTGTCCTCCGGCTGCTCCGCAGCTGTGGTGGGTCAGCCAGTTTGCTTGCAGCGCCGGCCGGGGGTAATGAATCGCAGCCTGCTTATCGCCACGAAGGGCTTCAGGGCTGCATTACCCCCCAGGGTGTTAGGGTACCTGAAGTTCCTTAAGATTCCCAGCCTGCTGGGCTGAGTGTGCCGAGACAATTTTGTCCAGCTGTTAAGCCCTTGTCCCTTTAAGACTTTTAAAAAGCCCCCGCTTTTCTTTTCTCCCAGGGGAGCCGGCTGTGGGGACCCACTCACAGTCTCCATCTGGGATTTTACTTTTCTGTTTCTCTAATATCCAGTATACCATGCAATGTGCATCTGTGCCCCCGGTGCAGATTACTAGGGCCAGTTATTTAGTAGTCCTCTGCTTCCACTCCCTCCCCACTCTGATTCTTTTCCTCCTGCCAGTGAGCTGGGGTGGGGGGGAGTGCTTGCGTCCCGCCGTGTCATGGCTTTGTATCTTACCCTTTTCGTGAGATGCTGAGTTCTTGCAGATGTAGAGGTAGCCTGGCTGTTGTACTGTATCTCCTGTTCTCTCTTTTAGTAGTAGTTCTATTTGTTGTATCTTCAAAAATACATATGGTTTTGGCAGGAGATTTCCGCTGCCCTACTCATGCCGCCATCTTGAGTCCCTCCCTGTACTTTTTCTCTCTTTAAGTAAATTTAAATAAAACTTTTACTCTACTTTACTACTGGGTCTCTGCCCTTCAATTCTTTGTTGCAGCAGGGACAAGGATCTAGGAAAAAACACAACGCTCCCCAGCTATTTTTTAACTGAAGTATAGTTAATATATAATATTGAAACCAATATTATATTGGTTTCATGAATACAACAGCAACACAGTGATTTATCAGTTACACTCATTATTAAATCCTTACCCCAACTAGTGAAGTTACTATCTGTCAGTAATTCTTTAACTAAGCCAAGGCCACAAAATTTTTCTCCTATTACTTTACAATAGCCAAGAAAGGAAGCAACTTAAGGGCCCATTGATGGATGAATGGATGATGAAGATGTGGTACATATATACAAAATAATATTACTCAGCCATGAAAAAGAATGAAATTACACTAGAAAAACAAACACCACAAAATTCACTTATATGTGGAATCTAAGACAAATAAACGGAACAGAAATAGATTCATAAATACAGAGAACAAACTGGTGGTTGCCAAAGGGGAAGGGAAATGGGGGGGAGATAGGCAAAGTAGGCAAAAGGGATAAAAAGGAGCAAAATGCCAATTAAAAAATAAGTCACAAGGGTGAAAATATGGCATAGGGAATATAGGTAGTAATATTGTAATAACTTTGTATGGTGACAAATGGTAACTACACATATCATGGTGAGCATTTTGTAATGTATGTAACTGTCTAATGACTATGTTGTACACCTGAAACTAACATAACATTGTATATCAACTAAACTTCAGTAAAAATATTTTCTCATATGTTTTCCTCTACAAGCCTTATAGTTTTTGGTTTACATTTAGGTCTATAATCCGTTTTAAAAAATAACACTTTTATTTCAAAGTAGTTATAGATTCACAGAAACATTGCAAAAATAGTAAAAAGAGTCCCCATATGCCCCACATCCAGTTTCTTCTACCACTAACATCTAACATTAGTATGGTACCTTTCTCTAATTCTCTTCTGTTGGTTCACAATTAGTGAACAAATATTGATGCATTACTATTAACTAAAGTCCATACTTGTTCAGATTTCCTAAGTTTTTACCTAATGTCTTTTTTAAGTTCCAGGATGCCAAACAGGATAGTGCATTATATTTAGTGTACAGGTCTCTTTAGGTTCCTCTTTTTAAAGTTTTATTTAAAAAACTTGTCCTTATTGTACCTGACCCTTTCAGATAAGAGGTCTGGCTGTGAGTAGGGGATGACTGAAATAGAGGTGGAGTTATAGCTAGTGGAATGGGACACACCAACGTGGTGGTAGTGGAGGGAGAGCAACAACCCAGAAACCTTGGGGAAAAATATCTTAGACCCTGGGAAGAACAGGGGAAGGAAAGACATGAATGATCTTTTGCTACTCAGAACACTCCTGGGGTCTTCCTCATGAAGGAAATGCTGTGATGGAAATCTCCCAAAATGTCCCATGTGAAATTGAATTGATTATTGGTCTTCCATCTTTCATCAGATGGCTCTGGTCACAATTTAATCACCATTCTCCTTAACCTTACTGATAAGTCTACTGGAAATAGTAGGGGATGGCCCAACTTTCTACTTCCCAGGCTCCCATAGTCAACACCTATGTTTCTGCATCCCTAATTTTTTAGCCATTGCTCTATCTTTCCACGGGGGCAGATGAATGCCAACTGGCTGTTGGCATAGACAATGAGGATTGGTTGGGCTGATTTTCTTCCAATAGTCCCTCCAAAAACAAAGGCTGGATGCAGTCATTTATACTGAACCGAGATCATAAGCTGGCCAGAGGATGTGCTTGAGGCATAGTCAGCCTGTGCCATCCAAGTGAAGTGGGTCCCACAGAGGGGCCCTCAGTAATTGTAAGCACTTTCCAGGAGCACCAGAGGCTCTCATAGAATTGTATTATTGTAGGAAAAAATCCAGTCATTAACTTGCTTCCTTTCAAAAAACACTGGCTTGCACCTCTGAGATGGCAGTAAGTGTTGAAAATGGTCATGCGTTAATGGAAATGACATTTTGATTCTGGAAGGGATTTCAGGAAGGGATTCAAGTCAGAATCTCATGACTAATGCAGTTTAGGATGATAGAAATTCCCTGGACTTTCTCTTTGCAGACCAGAGGGAAGTGGATGTAATTATCATTACATTTTGCTGTGCCTGGATTAATACCTCAGGCCAAGTGGAATCGTCAATACAGAAATGTAGGGAGGAAGCCACTTGACTTTCTAAGATAGACTCAAGTGATTTATAAGATTTTTTTCAGCTAGTTGGATCTGAGACTCTAGAGGCTCTTTGTGGTCAAATATTGCAGATTAGCTTCATCATGCTGCTTGGAGTTCTACTGATAGTTGCCTTGAAAATTTTATAAGACAACTTAAATTTGTTCCCAAGCTCAGATTAATCAGAATGGCTGATGGGGCAACATACTCATGGAGGAAGTTTTCCAAAAGCCAAGATGGTGTGAAAACAAGGGGTGGATATTATTGGGAGACAATTTTTCATGGACTTCCTGCATTTCCGTGTAACTAGCAAGCAGAAGCACTAACTGCCTTTTTGTTAGTGGCTATTTTCGGAAAGATGGTTGTAGAGCAACAGCCTTCGAAGAGAGGCGGTACCTCTCTCTGGACAGAGGAAAGATTTACTTAATTTTTCTTATAAGAATGTTTCCTTCCATACCAAACATAGGGCAGGTTTGTCTACTGCCCATTGTAAAAGATTTGGATTCCATAAACTCTTGGGTTCCATTCCTCTCCTGTATCACAACCCACTGAATGTACAGGGATTACCTTGAACTCTTTGTGAGAATTAGGGAATGGGGAACTGGTACAAATATGACTTCTGACTACTCCTATTTCTGTGAGTAACAAATACCTGTGTCTGACTCAGGATTCCAATCTCTTCTACCAGTATTTATGAAACTGTGGTACACTAATTTAATAACTTGTAAGTAGGGTAAAATCTCAGACCTTACATAGTTCAGTTCTTGACAACAGGTCACTTATCTTAATCTCCAAAGACTACAAACTTTCTCCTTTTGGTGTTCAATCTGTGTGTACACATGGGAGGTGGAGACGCGTGCCTCTATGTATCTCCTTGTAGGCAGCAATCTAAGAAAGATACAAGGGTCATGAATCTCATGGCAGCTTTATTTATTGATCATTTTCCTTCTTCTTCATCAAGATTATTAATGTTCAGGAAGATTTGTTCAAGTGTCTTCTGACTGATGGAATAGTCTTCTAGATTGAATAATTCTTTGGCTTCCTCCAAAGTCTTAAACACCTTTAACAGAAAAAAAAATCGTGGCATTAACACTGCAGCATTTCTAGATGAACCTTTTCCCCACCCAATCATTCCCCAACTTTTGCCAGGTTTATGGTTAGGGACAAAAAGATACAGAAGAGGGAAATTAGAAAGTAGAAGGAAAAGATAGTGAAAAACAGAAGATGAGGCAGTTCTCTATCCCTATTCTCTTGATAGGTATAGAATAATAAAATTTAGGGTCAGAAGTCTCAATCAAACTACAGAAGCCTTTGAAAAGTAACTTAAAAGTTCTCTTCCTCTGCCAATGTCAGGCTCCCATTCCACATGTTTGAATCCCAGTGCTTTCTATCAGTCCTTTGTTAACACAGTGTTAGAAGGGTATTTGTACAATCACCTTTCCCCAGTGAGTTGTCATTCCGAGAATGTGGAAGACAGAAATCCCTTGATGCTCCTCCATTACTTTGATACCTAGAAAAGGAAATATTTGGCAGTTGAGTAACAGAGAAGGGTTCATCATTTTTATAAAATTCCAAATAATTTCCATTCAAATTATCCACACTAAATGGGAGAGAGAATATAGTCAATATAAAAAATGACATATTCTCAAAGCCCATTCTTTTGAGTATATGTGGCTTTAAGTATTTCAACAGATTACTTCCATGCAAAATACAGTATTGCTTGTAGTTTGTAAAAATTGTAGATGTTAGGATGATCATTTTCAGGGATGGAAAAACTGACAGTGCACATGCTCACTTTGCTAGACCTGACTTGTGTGGGTCCTAGTGTTCTCTAGGATTCTACCTCCAAACAGTCCTGATATTATACTCATAAAATTTGGGTGTGGTTTCTTTTTCTAGTTTTCTGTGTGTGTGTGTGTGTGTGTGTGTGTGTGTGTGTAAGGTAGGATCTTTATACTATTCTCATGACTAGGCAACCTTCATCATAAAAGAAAGAGAAAATTCACAAACATGAAGGCGTTTATTGCAGAAATATTACAACTTTTGAAAATATGGTAGTAATATTGTTGCCATTTCTAATTGAGAGGATACATTTGTATTTATTATCACACAGTTGGAGATTATGGCTGGTGGAATTAATTGCGATTAAAATAAATAAGCTATATGTCAATAAATAGTGTTTTTGTTCTGTAATGAGTCTCTACATGGCCTCCATAAGTAAAATCTTAAAACAAACTTTTAAATTGTGAAATATATCAAACATATAAAAAATGTATGGAACATAAATGCACAGTTTAGTGAATTATAATAAAGTTAACAATCTTTATTTTTATTTATATGTAATTGACACCCAGCACTGTAGGTCACCTATTGCCACAACCAAGACTCACTATCTCCTCCTCAAAGATAATCTACTATCTTGATTTTTATGGCAAGCATTTCTTTGCTACTTTTATAGTTCTATTACCTAAGTATGGAACACTAAATACTATAGTTTGGCGTTGTTTTCTTTGTACTTCATATGAATGCAATCATACGTTATGTAATCTTTTTATCTGGCTTTTTTAACTCACGTATTTTTAAGAACCATCCATGTTGTCATGCATAGCTATATTTCACTTATTTAATTACTATTAAATCTCAGTGTATGACTACAACTTTACTTTTTGTGGACATATGATGTGGTATCTAGCTTCCCAGTTGGCCCCAAATGATTCCTGCCTCCTGGTAATCAGAAAAAAAATGTGTCAAGTCCCCTCGCACAATGCATAGGGCTGACCTGTACAACCTGTTTTCTATTGCAGAAATAATAGAGTGTGACTTCTGAAGCTACTTCATAACAGACCCTGTAACTGCTATCTTGCTCTCTCTAGGATCATCTGATGTGGGGGAAAGTCAGTCACATGATGTGAGGACACTTCAGTAGTATAGAGAGGTCCGTGTGGTGAGGAACTGTCAACAGTTACGTGAGCGAGTCATCTTGGAAGCAGATCTTCCAGCTCCAGTGAACCTTCAGATGACTGAAACCTTAGCCAACAGCTTTAGTACAAGAGCATGACAGACCCTGAACCAGAACCACCCAGCTAAGCCATTCTTAAACTTTTAAACCAAAGAAACTGTGGTAAGTGTTTACTGTTGTTTCAGGCCACTAAGTTTTTGGTAGTTCATCGTGCAGCAAGCAATCACTAATACAGCTTCCAGCTTGGGGCTATTACATACAATTTTGGTTTGAAAATTCTCTACCTACCTCCTGTGCTTATATGAAATCATTTTCCTAGGAGTGGAACTGTTGGGGAAAGTATTTCATATTCCAACCAGTCATGAATCAGAGTCCCCAAGTTGAATCATATGCCATCCCATTGTGAATATGCCATAATTTACCTACCCATTCCACCGTTCATAGAGATTCCCATTCCCGTAGGTGTTCGCTTTAGTCCCCATTAATCTGTACCAGCCTTTGGCATGGTTTAAAAATTTTTTTAATTTTAGCCATTTTGGTGGGTGTGTAGTGGTTGCAAGGTTTAATTTGTATTTTCCAGATGACTAACGCCATTGAGCTACTTTTTCAACATAAAAAATTGCTTTCTCCAAAACTGACCCATTTCTTGACTCCTAGATGTTAAGAGTATCAAAACTACCCTTTCTCTTCCCTTGGCTATGTCAGCATAACTGCCTACCGTGTATGAGTCTTGTTACTGGTTTTGGCCCAATGCTTGTATTCCAGGGTTCTTGTGGGACATTATGTCACTTAGCTTTTTTTACAGATGTTTTCCATGGTTTTTCACTTTTGCCATTCTCTTTGTTCCATTTTAGTGAGAGATTTGGGGAGACTCAAAACTAGGTTGAAATACACTAGTCATTTGGGTTTAATTTCAGTGATTATAATTTTCATCTCTGAAGGTTTTGTTTGCAATTTTTCAAATCATAAAATTAATTTTTCAAGAAAATTCTTTACTGAAGTATCACATATGTAACAGCAAAGTAAACAGATCATAATCGTGTTGCTCAATGAATTTTTACAAAATGAGAACACTGGTTCATTATACAGATACAGATACAATTATACAGTCAGTACTCTTTGGTGTTTGGCTTTCTTTCTCCTTCAATATTGAGTTTGGTTGTATGCTGTGTAGCTGTAATTTCTGCACTCTCACTGATGAATAGTATTCCATTGTACATATGCTGTATTCCACTTTATTCCACTTCAGAATACACTGAATCATATACCATTCCATTGTGAATATGCCATAATTTACCTATCTATTCCACTGTTCATAGAGATTCCAACTCCCATAGGTGTTAACCTTTATGAATTGTGCTTTAATAGACAGTCTTATCCGTATTTCAGGGAACATATATAATCATTCCACTGTATGTGTCGAGAGTAGAAAAAAAAGAGTATACTTCACAATTCATTTTATGAGACCAGCATAACCTTGATCCTAAAACTAGATACCAAAAATTATAAGAAAAGTACAGGCTGATATACCTTTCTGATGAAAATATGTTTATCAAATACTAGCAAATTGAATGCAGTTCATTATAGCCAATTGAGATTTATTCCAGGAATACAAGGTTGTTTTACATGAAAAAATCAACCAATGTAATCACCACATTAACAGATAAAAGGACAAAGACTACGAAATCATTTTGATATATAAAACTGATATAAAATTCAACACCCATTAATATTAAGATTGATAGTAAACTTGAGAAAAAAAAAAAAAGGAGCTTCCTAAATCTACCCTATTCATTTCTGACTCTACTTTCATTCATTTCAGTCTCTAATTTCTTGGTCTTTTTTCACTGTGGTAAAATGTGCACGATTTTTTTCCTTTAAACTATTTTTGATTGTATAATTCAGTGGCACTAATTATTCATTAAATACCGTGTAGTCATTATCTATATCCAAAACTTCTTCATCATCCCCAGCATAATCTCTGTACCCATTAAAGAATAATTTTTCTTCTCTCCTTCCCTCTGTTCCTGGTAAACTCTATTCAGCTTTCTGTTTCTATGAATTTGCCTATTCTAGGTACTTCATGTAAGTAGAATCATACAATATTTGTACTTTTGTGTCTGGCTTATTTTGCTATGCATAATATTTTCAAAGTATATTCATGTTGTAGCATATATCAAAATTTCATTCTTTATATGACTGAATAAGATCTCATTGTGTATATATCATATTTTGTTTATCCAGTCATCTTTGATGAACATTTGGGCATTTCATACATTTTGTCCATTGTGAATAATGCTGCTGTGAACGTTGGTGTACAAGTATCTGTTTGAGTTCCTGCTTTCAATTATTTCTACTACATACAAAGAAGTGGAACTAATAGATCATATGGTAATTCTATGTTTACCTTTTTAAGGAACTCTCAAAATGTTTTCCACAGTGGTTGTCATTTTACATTCCCATCAATAATGCACAAGAAGTCCAATTTCTCCACATCCTCACCAACACTTGTCATTTTCCATCTTTGATCATAGTCATCCTAGTAGATGTGAAGTGGTATCTCATTGTGGTTTTAATTTACATTTCCATAATGACTAGTGATGTTAAGCATCTTTTCATGTGCTCATTGGCCATATGTATACTTTCTCTGGAGAAATGTCCACTCCAGTCCTATGCCTATTTCTGAATTGGGCTGTTTGTATTTTAGTTTGTTGTTATTGAGCTGTAGATCTTTATATATTCTTGATATTAATCTCCTGTTGCATATATTGTTTGCACATATCCCATCCTGTAGGTTTTCTCTTCACTTTCTTGGTAGTGTCCTTTGATACACAACAGTTCTTAATTTTGATGAAGTTCAACTTTACTATTTTCTCTTTTGTTGCTCATGTTTTTGGTCTCACATGCATGTAGTCAGTGCCAATCCAAGGTCATGAAGATTTTCACCAATGTTTTCTTCTAAGAGTTTTACAGTTTTAGCTCTTATGTTTAGGTCTTTAGTCCGTTTTTAGTTAATTTTTTTTCATATGGCTTAAAGCATTCAACTTCATCCTTTTGCATGTGGATGTTGCAGTTTTCCCAGCACCATTACTTGAAAAGTCTGTCCTTTCTCCATTGAATGGTTTGGAACCCTAGACCTTTCAACCAACTGTTGAAAATTAATTGACCATATATGTAAGGGTTTATCTCTAAGCTCTCTATTTTATTCCACTGGTCTATGTATCTGTCTTTATGCCAGTACCATACTTCCCAATTTCAAAACTAATCTGGAAGAGTGAGTCTTCCAACTTTGTTCTTTTTCAAGATGATTTTATCTATTTGGAGTCCCTTGAAATAACTTATGAATTTTAGGATGGATTTTTCTATTTCTGCAAAAAAAAAAAAGACACTGGGATCTTGGTAGGATTTTCCTAATCTGTAGATTACTTTTTGTGGCATTAACAATTTAACAATGTTGTCTTTTATGAACATGGGACACATTCCTTTTATTTAGATTTTTAATTTCTTTCAGCAATGTTTTATAGTTTTCATTGCACAAGTCTTTTACCTACTTTGGTGTATTTATTCCTAAGTATTTAATTATTTTAGACGTATTGTACGTGGAATTACCTTCTTAATTTCTTCTATGGATTATTCATTACCGAGCTATTGAACAGAACTGATTTTTGTGTGATTTTGTATTGTGAAACTTTGCCAAGTTTGCTTATTAGCTCTAGTAGTTTTCCTGTGAATTATCTGGGATTTCCTATGTATAGGACCAGGTCAACTGTGAACAGTTTTACCTTTTTCCTTGCCAAGATGGATGGCTTTACTTCTTTTTCTTGTCTAATAGATCTAGATAGAACAATTTATCCAGTACAATGATGAATAGCAGCTACGAAAGTGGACATCCTAATCTTCTTTCTGATCTTAGGCAGAAAGCTTTCATTACTTCACCATTGATTATTATGAGTTTTTCATAAATGTACTTTATTATATTGAGGAATTTGCCCCTTTTTCCTAGCTTCTGAGAGCTTTTATCAGGAAAGGTTATTGGATTTGTCAAATGGCTTTTCTGCATCAGTTAACATGATTGTTTTACTTCACTCTATTGGTGAGATATATTACATTGACTGGTTTTCTTATGTTGAACCACCCTTGCATTCCTGAGATAAATTCCACAAGGTTCTGGTGAATAATCTTTTTAATATGCTGTGAGATTCAATTTGCTAATATGTTGTTGTACATTTTTGCACCTATATTCATAGGGGATGCTGGTCTGTAAAACTCCCTCAGTTTTTGGTTATATGGGGATATCTTCATTTCTACTGTTTTGAAGGATACTTTTGCGGGATATAGAATTCTCCATTGACAGTGTTTTTTTCAGGACTTTGAATATATTAACCCACTTTTTTTCTGGTCTCCAAGGTTTCTGATGAAAACTACTGAAAGTCTTATTGAGTATCCTTTGTATATGATCAGTTGCTTCTCTCTTGCTGCTTTCAAAATTCTGTTATTAGCTTTGACTTTTGACAGTTTGATTATAATGTCTTGGTGTGGGTTTACCTGAGTTTGTCTTACTTGGGACATTGAGTTTCTTGGATTTTTAGATTCAAATATTGCATCAAACTTGGGAAGTTTTCAGCTATTATTTCCTCAAAATTTTTTTGACCCTTTCTCTCTTCTCTGGGACTCCCACAGTGCATATGTTGATCTTTTGATGCTGTTCCACAGACTCCTTAGGAGCTGTCACTTTTCTTCAATCATTTCCTTCTGTTCCTCAAACTTGATCGTTTCAATTATGCTATATTTAAGTTAGCTGATTTTTCTGTCTGCCCAAATATGCCTTTGAATCTATCTAGTGCATTTTTTATTCCAGTTATTGTACTTTTCAGCTCAGAATTTCTTTTGGCTTTTTATGTTTTCTATCTTTTTATTGATTTTCCAATTTCAACCATCCATATATTATTTGCTATATTTGTCTGTGTCTTCCTTTACTTTTTTGAGTATCTTTGTTTGAGTCCTTGTCTGGTAAATCCTCCATCTTTTCTTCTTTAGGGATGGTTTCTTTAGATTTATTATTTTCCTTTGAGGGGCCAAATTTTCCTGTTACTTTGCCTTGTGATTTTGTGTGGAAAAGTAAGCATTTGAATCTTAAAATGTGGCAACTCTGGAAATGGGGTTCTTCCTCCTCTCCAGTGTTTGCTGTTTAACAAAAGGTTTTAAAAATTGTTGTGAGGTATCTCTGTGCCAGGGATCAGCTTAAGGTCTAAACTTAAGGTCTTCTCAGATCTGCTCCTGTACTTGCATCTTTCCCTGCATGTGCTGTTATGTTTTAATGTCCTAATCCTTAAATGTCTCACTTCCAAAAGGAGAAGGGGAAAATGAAGGAAAATGAAAAAAGTGCTTCTTTTTTAATTCCCTGGAAGCCATTTCAGCTGAGAGAGGTTGCAACAACGGTGGCCTGCCTCTGTGCCTTCATGTCTTGGACCCAAATGATTAATCTGCAACCGGAAGACAGATCCCTGATATTTGGAGGAGAGTTCCTTATTGCTTGCCCTGACTCTCACAAGTTGCTCTAAGAACACCAGTTTGGCTACTTTCCATGGGGCTGGGAATTGGAGGATGGACAGCCATTACGATGCCAATGTGTGAAACTGACTGAAGTTAACCACAATTTATAGGCCATCCTTTATCCTGGGGTCTACAAGTCTTTAAATACACATCAGAGTTCCCAAATATTGACATCATCATACATAATCATTACATAATTACATTTTCTGATGTCCAGGTGGAGAGATGTTTTCCTGGAGTTTCCTACTTCACCATTCTTGCTGATGTGAATTTATGCCTATTTTTGATTCCCTCTTTATTTCACACAGTTATTTTATTGGTTTCAAGATTATCCACTTTTATTTGGCTTTCAGCATTTTTATTATAATGTTTCTGTGTGTAGATATCTTTGTATTTATTCTCCTTTGAGTCTGTTCAACTCAGATGCAAAGACTAATTAGTTTTTAACCAAATTTGAGATGTTTCAGGCATTGCTTTTTTGAATAATTTTTTTGCTCCTTTTTCTCCTCTTCTGGTGTTCCCATATTTTTATTTCTTTCTCTCCTCTTCTGGTGATCCCATTTCTCATCTACTGATGTGTTTAATGGTATTTCATAGGTTTCTGGGGCTTTGTTATTTTTTCTTTATGCTTTTTTCTTTGTGGTCTTTAGATCATATTTTCTTCATCTTCAATTTTGCTATTTCTTCTGCCAATTTAAATCTACTGTTTAGGCCTTCTCGCAAACTTTATATTCCAGTTATTGTAATTTTCCATGACAAAATTTGCTTTGGGTTAATTAAAAAATATATATCTTTAGTAGTCTTTGTTAACACTGACATCTGGTCACTTTAACAAGCAGTTTACATTGCTTGCTTTTTCTTCCCCCATATATGGGTCACATTTTCCTGGCTTCTGCATGTCTTATTTTTCTTGCTGAAAACTGGACATTTTAGTTAATATATTGTACAATATCTGGTACTGGTATTCCAGGGCCTGTCATTGCTTGTTGCATGCTTATTTATTTATTGACTAGCTGTATTATTTTAGTGAAGTCTATTCCCCCCTTACCCCTGTCACATTAAACCTCTGAGATTGCTCCCTAGAGGGTGCTGCCTTAGGCATGTGCACAGTCACCCAGGGATCATACTTTCTTTAGCAGGACTCTGTCACTTTCCATGACTACATCCAAATGCCAAACGCCACTAATTGTAATTGCTAGCTGAATGTCCTGTTGTTTTCATCAATGCTTTAGGGCAAAAATTGCTCCAGAGATGGTTTCAATTAATTTAGGTTTTTTGCAGAGATAATTTTATAAGGTTATATTTGAAGTTTGTTCTGACCCTTGGAGGACCCTTCTTACATATTTTCTTGGTTCTTGCTGGAAAACTAGCTGGCCTGTGATTTGTGTTACATCTATTAGAGAAGCTACCAATGCCCTCTTTTTTTTTTGTATCATTAATATACACGCACATGAGCAACACTGTGGTTACTAGATTCCCCCCATTATCAAGTCCCACAACATACCCCATTACAGTCACTGTCCATCAGCATAGTAAGATACTATAGACCCACTACTTGTCTTCTCTGTGCTGTAGTGACTACCCCGTGCCCCCCCACATTACATGTGCTAATCGTAATGCCCCTTATTCCCCTTCTCCCTCCCTTCCAACCCACCAACCCCAACCCCATTCCCTTTCTCTTTGTTAGTCCATTCTTGGGTTCTGTGAGTCTCCTACTGTTTGCTTAGTTCTTACGCTCTGCATATGACTGCAATCATTTGATACCTGTCCTTCTCCACCTGGCTTATTTCACTAAGATAATACCATCTAGCTCCATCCATGTTGTTGCAAATGGTAGGATTTGTTTTCTTCTTATGGCTGAATAATATTCCTTTGTGAATATGTTCCACATCTTCTTTATCCATTCATCTACTGAATGGACACTTAAGTTGCTTTCATTTCTTGGCTATTGTAAATAGTGCTGCGATAAACATAGGGGTGCATATATCTTTTTGAAACTGGGATCCTGCATTCTTAGGGCAAAATCCTACAGGTAGAATTCCAGGGTCAAATGGTATTTCTATTTTTAGTTTTTTGAGGAACCTCCATACTGCTTTCCACAATGGTTGAACTAGTTTACATTCCCACCAGCATTGTAGGAGGGTTCCCCTTTCTCCACATCCTCACCAGCATTTGTTGTGCCTAATCTTTTCTATGTTGTTCATCCTAACTGGTGTGAGGTGATATCTCACTGTGGTTTTAATTTGCATGTCCCTGATATATTAGCGATGTGGAGCATCTTTTCATGTGTCTTTTGGCCATCTGAATTTCTTTTTTGGAGAAGTGTCTGTTCATATCCTCCGCGCACTTTTTAATATGGTTATTTGCTTTTTGGGTATTGAGGCGTGTGAGTTCTTTATATATTTTGGATGTTAATCCCTTGTCGGATATGTCATTTACAAATTTATTCTCCCACAATGTAGGACGCCTTTTTGTTCTGTTGATGGTGTCCTTTGCCGTACAGAAACTTTTTAGTGCAATGTAGTCCCATTAGTTCATTTTTGCTTTTATTTCCCTTGCTTGAGGACATGCGTTCAGGAAGAAGTTGCTCATGCTTATATTCAGGAGATTTTTGCCTGTTTTCTTCTAAGAGTTTTATGGTTTCATGACTTACATTCAGGTCTTTGGTCTATTCTGAGTTTACTTTTGTGTATGGGGTTAGACAATAATCCAGTTTCATTCTCTTGCATGTAGCTGTCCAGTTTTGCCAACACCAGCTGTTAAAGAGGCTGTCATTTCCCCATTGTATATCCATGGCTCCTTTATCATATATTAATTGACCATATATCATTGGGTTTACATGTGGGCTCTCTAGTCTCTTCCATTGGTCTATAAGTCTGTTCTTGTGTCAGTACCAAATTGTCTTGATTACTGTGGCTTTGTAGTAGAGCTTGAAGTCAGGGAATGTAATCCCCCCAGGTTTATTCTTCCTTCTCAGGATTGCTTTTGCTATTCAGTGCCTTTTGTGGTTCCATATGAATTTTAGAACGATTTTTCTCTAGTTTATTGAAGAATGCTGCTGGTATTTTGATAGGGATTACATTGAATCTGTAGATTGCTTTCAGCAGGATGGCGACTTTATCAATATCAATTCTTCGTATCCATGAGCACGGGATGTGTTTCCATTTATTGGTTGCTTCTTTAATTTCTCTCATGAGTGTCTTGTAGTGTTCAGTGTATAGGTCTTTCACTTCCTTGGTAGGTTTATTCCTAAGTATTTTATTCTTTTTGATGCAGTTGTGAATGGAATTGTTTTTCTGATTTCTCTTTCTGCTAGTTCATCGTTAGTGTATAGGAATGCAACAGATTTCTGTGTGTTAATTTTGTATCCTGCAACTTTGCTGAACTCAGATATTAGATCTAGTAGTTTTGGAGTGGATTCTTTAGGGTTTTTTATGTACAATATCATGTCATCTGCAAGCAGGGACAGTTTAACTTCTTCCTTGCGAATCTGGATGTCTTTTATTTCTTTGTGTTGTCTTATTGCCATGGCTAGGACTGCCAGAACTATGTTGAATAGAAGTGGGGAGAGTGGGCATCCTTGTCTTGTTCCTGATCTTAAAGGAAAATCTTTCAGTTTCTCACTGTTAAGTATAATGTTGGCTGTGGGTTTGTCATATATGGCTTTTATGATGTTGAGGTACTTGCCCTCTGTACCCTTTTTGTTGAGAGTTTTTATCGTGAATGGATCTTGAATTTTGTCAAATGCTTTTTCAGCATCTATGGAGATTATCATGTGGTTTTGTCCTTTTGGTTGATGTGGTGGAACTACCAATGTCCTCTTAATTGCCTTCCACCAAAATCCCCACTGTTTTTGAGAGTATCCTTAGGCTTGAGCTTCCCTACACTCTTTCTCAAAAAAAAAAAGTCAGTTTTGGGGAAAAGCTTCAGAGCTCTTTGTTTTATGGTTTGCTTCCCCATGAGAAAAATCTCTATCTGAGCCATGGCTCTGGAGCTGGGAGTAGTCCACTTCTGAGTGACATCCGGCTTCAGGAGCTAGGCAGAAGGTAGTATCCTGTGATCATAGCTTGCCTTTCCTGCTGCAGAGGGTCTGACCTGTAAATGAGCCAGATCATGGGTGATTTGGGGCTGCATCATTCTCAGAACAGCATGGTTGAGGTAGAATCTTTAACCATAAGTTAGGGCTGGGTGGAAAAAGAAAGTCCCTGATCTCTTGGCTGCAGCTGTCTGAAAATTAGCCTCTGCAACAGGGAACTAGGGTGGAGGCAGGATGAGAAGTGCTGACATCCTACCCCTCCCATGAAGGTACAATAGTGGTCAACACAAAGGTGTTGGGAGAGGGAGCCCTGTGCTTCTAGCTGCACCTACTTGGAGTGGAATTTTCATTGCACTGGACTAGGAGGGGCTGGGAAGAAGCAGGCTTTAATTCAAATGCCAACAAATCTCACTGTTTTTACACAGTTTTAATACATTTTCTTGAATAAATGTTCCCCCACTTGCTGTATATTCTTAGGATCATTTGCAGAGACTTAATATGGTTGTTTAAAAATAAATTTCACCAGTTATACTGAGATGAAGGTCTACAAAGGCTTCCACTGCCATGGAAGTGGAACTTCCACATTATTTTATATTCCATACTATTAATTTAAATATCTGATATCCTTTGGAGTCTAAAAACAATTGTATCTCTGCTTAATTTCATTCATCATGGCATTTCTTTCTGTGTTTTTGACTTTACAAAGAGTAATTTTTAATCTGTGGGAATATTAAGGCCTAAGTTATGATACTTTAATTTAAAGAGGATTTATATTCACTTAAGTGCAAATAGATACTACCACTCTGAGGCTTAAAAACGTTTGCCTTTACTTATTTAAATAGAAATTACTTTTTAGCAGTTTTATATTCATAGTAAATTTGAGTGGAAGGTACATAAATTTTTCCCATATACTTCTGCCCCCACACATAATTAGCCTCCTCCATTATCAATATCCTGATACATTTGCTACAGCTAATGAACCTACAATAATTATCACTCAGAGTCTATGGATTACATTAGAGTTTTCTCTTGGTGTTGTACATTTTATGGGTTTGGATATATTTATAGTGTATGTATCTACAATTATGGTATACACAGTAGTTACCCTGCCCTAAAAATCCCCTAACTATTTATACCTCTTTATTCTCCAACCCCTGGTAACCCCTGATGTGTTTACTGTCTCCATAGTTATTCCTTTTCCAGAATGTCATATAAGTTGGAATCGTACTGTATGTATCTTTTTCAGATTGATTTTCTTTCATTTACTAATACACATTTAAGGTTCTTCCATGTCCTTTCACAACTTGATAGTTCAGTTATTTTTAGTGCTGAATAATATTTAACAGTCTGAATGAACCACAGTTTATTTTTCCATTCACTTACTGAAGGACATCTTGGTTGCTTCTAAATTTTGGCAAGAATGAATAACACAGCTATATATATTTATATGCAGGTTTTTATGGGGACATAGACTTTCAACTCCTTTGGGTGAATACAAAAAGCATGATTGTTATATAGAATGGTAAGGGTATGTTTAGTATTCTTTTCTTTTATTTTTTAAAAGAAAATGCCAACCTGTCTTGCAAAGTGACTGTACTACTTTGCATTTCCATTAGCAATGCATGAGAGTTACTTTTGCTCACATCCTCACCAGTATTTTGTATTATCAGTGTTCCAGATTTGGCCCATTTTACACAGGTGTAGTAGCATCTCATTGTTGTTTTATTTTGCATTTCCCTCATGATTTATGATGTGAAACATCTTTTCATGTGCTTAGTGTCATCTGTATAACATTTTTGGTGAGGTGTCTATTAATGTCTTTGGCCCATTCTTAAGTCAGGTTTCTTGCTTTATTGTTGACTTTAAAGAATTATTTCTTTAAATACATAAAGACATGGTCCATATACGTGATGGAATATTATTTAGCCATAAAAAGAAAGAAATCCATTTGTGACAACATGGATGGACCTAGAGGGCATTATGCTAAGTGAACTAAGCCAGGGGATAAAGACAAATACCATATGATTTCACTTGTATGTGGAATATAAAAACAAAACAAAATGAACAAAACAGCAGTAGACTCATAGACAATGAGAAGTGACTGTAGTTACATGGAAGAGGGGTTGGGGTGGGTGGGTGAAATAGATGAAGGGGGTAAAGAGGCACAAAATCTCAAATCATAATATAAATTAGTTACAGGGATGAAACTACAGTATAAAGAATATAGTTAATAGTTCTGTAACATCTTTCTATGTTGACAGATAAAAACTACACTAGTTGGGGTGAGGATTTAATAACATACATAACTGTTGAATCACTATGTTGTATACTTGAAACCAATATAATATTGCATATCAACTATACTTCAATAAAAAACATCAAGGAATAAAAAAATAAAGAATTTTTTTTCTAATTTTAGGTAACAGTTCCTTATCAGTCTGTCTTTTGCAAATATTTTCTCATAGTCTGTGGCTTACCTTTTCGTTCACTTGACAGTGTCTTTCACAGAACAGAAAAATTTAACTTTAATGAAGTCCAGCTATTCATTATGTCTTTCATGAATCTTGCCTTTGGTGTTGCATGTAAAAAGTCATCATTATGTCCAAGGTAACCAATTTTTTTTGTAGGAGTTTTATACTTTGCATTTAATATTTAGGTCTGTAATCCATTTTGAGTGAAGGATTTCACAATTTTTGTGAAGGATGTTAGGTCTGTATCTAGATTCATGTTTTTGTACATGGATGTCCAATCATTCTGTTTTATTTTTGACAAGACTATCTTTGCTTCTGTATTGCTTTTACGTCTTTGTCAAAGATCAGTTGGCTTTGCATTTCTGGGCTCTTTATTCAATTCCATTAATCTATTATTGTGTTCTTTCGCCAACACCACACTGCCTTGATTATGAGAGCTTTATACTAAATCTTGAAGTCAGGTACTGTTGGTCCTCCAACTTTGTTCTTTTCCTTCATTATCAGGTTGGCTAATTCTGAGGCTTTGCCTCCCCATATATACTTTAGAACAGTTTATTGATATCCACAAAATAACTTACTGGGGTTTTTATTGGATTGCACTGAATTGATAGATGAAGTTTGGAAGAACTGACATCTTTATAATACTGTCTTCTATCCAAGACAATGGAATATCTATTTATTTAGTTTTTCTTTGACTTCCTTTATCAGAGTTTTTCACTTTTCTTCATATAGATCTTATACATATCTTGGTAGATTTTTACCTATGTATATCTTCTTATTTGGTGCTCACATAAATGGTACTGTATTTTAATTTCAAATTCTACTTGTTCTTTGCCAGTATATAGGAAGGTAATTGACTTCTGTATATTAGCCTTGTATCCTGCCACCTTACTTTTACCACATATTAGTTCCTGGAGGTTTTGGTCTATTCAGATTTTCTAATGAGTCAATCACATCATCTGTGAAAAAAACACTATTCTTTCCTTCCTAATCTGTATATATTTTATTTCCTTTTTGGGGGGGTCTTACTGTAGTAGCTGGGATCAATGTCATAAAATAGTGGTTAGGTGGGACATCTTTGCCTTGTTTCTGATCTTAGTAGGAGAGTTTCTCATGTTTAAGTATGATATTAGCTGTATGTTTTTTGTAGACCTTCTTTATCACATTGAGGACATTCCCCTCTATTCCTAGTATACTGTGTGTTTTTAAAATCATGAGTGGGTGCTGGATTTTGTCAAAAGCTTTTTCTGCAACTATTGATAAAACAATATGGGTTTTCTTTAGACTGTCGATGTGTTAGATTACATTAGTTGATTTTTGAATGTTGAACTAGCCTTGCATCTATGGGGGAAATCCCACTTGGTTAAGATGTATAATTTGCTAATATTTTGAGGATTTTTGCATCTATGTTCATGAGAGATATTTGTCTGTTGTTTTCTTTTCTTACAATGTCTTTGTCTGGTTTTGGTACTATGGTAATACCAACCTCATAGGATAAGTTAAGAAGTATTGTTTGGTTTACCAGTGAACTCATCTGTGCTGTGTTTTATGTTTGGGAAAGTTATTAAATAGTGACGCAATTTCTAGAATAGATACAGGCCTATTCAGATTATTTGTTTCCTCTTGTGTGAAGTTTGGCAAATTGTGTCTTTTAAGGAATTTAGTTCTTTTTCTTCTAGGTTATCAGATTTGTACCCATAGAGTTTTTGATAGTATTGCTTGACTCCCCTTTTAATGTCCCTGAGATCTGTAATGATGTCTGCTCTTTCATTCCTTATCTTAGCAATTTGTGTCTCCTATCTTTCTTTTTAAGTTATCCTAGCTGGATACCTACGGATTTCATTAGTATTTTCAAAGAATCAGCTTTTGGTTTCATTGATTTTTGTCTATGATTTCCTGTTTTCAATTTCACTGGTTTCGGATTGAATTCTTATTATTTATTTTATTCTGTTTAATTTGGATTTAACTTGCTTTACTTTTTCTAGTTTCCTATATGGAAGCTTAGATTATCTAATTTAGAATATAAGAATTCAATGTTATTTTCTTCTTTTCTAATATAAAATTGAATGTTATAAATTTCCCTCTAAGCACTTTCATTGCCTTCAACAACTTTTTTTTTTACGAAGGTATTATTGATATACACTCTTATGAAGGTTTCACATGAAAAAATAATCTGGTTACGACTTTTACCCATATTATCAAGTACCCACCCATGCACCATTGCAGTCACTGTCCATCAGTGTAGTAAGATGCCACAGATTCACTATTTGCCTTCTCTGTGCTACACTGTATTCCCCGTGACCCCTCAAACCATGTGTACTAAACATAATACCCTTATCCCTCCCTCCCCACCTGCCCTCCCACACCCGTCCCCTTCAGTAACCACTAGTCCCTTCTGGAGTCTGTGAGTCTGATGCTGTTTTGTTCCTTCTGTTTTGCTTCATTGTTATATTCCACAAATGAGGGAGATCATTTGGCACATGTCTTTCTCCGCCTGGCTTATTTCACTAAGCATAATATCCTCCAGCTCCATCCATATTGTTGCAAAAAGTAGGATTTGTTTCTTTCTTATGGCTGAATAGTATTCCATTGTATATATGTACCACCTCTGTATCCATTCATCTACTGACGGACACTTAGGTTGCTTCCATTTCTTGGCTATTGTAAATAGTGCTGCAATAAACATAGGGGTGCATATGTCCTCTTGAATCTGAGAACTTGTATTCTTTGGGTAAATTACAAGGAGTGGGATTCCTGGGTCAAATGGTATTTCTCTTTTTAGTTTTTTGAGGAACCTCCATATTGCTTTCCACAATGGCTGAACTAGCTTACATTCCCACCAGCAGTGTGGGAGGGTTCGCCTTTCGTCGCATCCTTGCCAGCATTCGTTGTTCTTAGTCTTTTGGATGGTGGCCATCCTTACTGATGGCAGGTGATATCTCACTGTGGTTTTAATTTGCATTTCCCTGATGATTAGCGATGTGGAGCATCTTTTCATATCTGTTGGCCATCTGAATTTCTTCTTTGGAGAATTGTCTCTTCATAGCCACTGCCCATTTTTTAATAGGGTTATTTGCTTTTTGTGTGTAGAGGCGTGTGAGTTCTTTATGTTTTGGATGTCAACCCCTTGTCGGATATATCGTTTACAAATATATTCTCCCATACTGTAGGTTGTCTTTTTGTTCTGTTGATGGTGTCCTTTGCCATACAGAAGCTTTTTAGTTTGATGCAGTCCCATTTGTTCAGTTTTGCTTTTGTTTCCCTTGCCGAGATGTGTACAGGAAGAAGTTGCTCATGTTTATATTCAGGAGATTTTTGCCTATGTTGTCTTCAAAGAGTTTTATGATTTCATGACTTATATTCAGGTTTTTGATTAATTTTGAGTTCACTTTTGTGTATGGGGTTAGACAATAATCCAGTTTCATTCTCTTACATGCAGCTGACCAGTTTTGCCAACACCAGTTGTTGAAGAGGCTGTCATTTCCCCATTGTATATCCATGGCTCCTTTATCATATATTAATTGACCATATATGGTTGGGTTTATATTTGGGCTCTCTAATCTTTTCCATTGGTCTATTGTTCTGTTCCTGTGCCAGTACCAAATTATCTTGATTACTGTGGCTTTGTATAGAGCTTGAAGTCGGGGAGTGTAATCTCCCCAGGTTTATTCCTCCTTCTCAGGATTGCTTTGGCTATTCGGTGTCTTTTGTGGTTCTATATGAATTTTAGAACGATTTTCTCAAGTTCATTGAAAAATGCTGATGGTACTTGACAGGGATTTCACTGAATCTGTAGATTGCTTTAGGCAGGATGGCCATTTTAACAATATTAATTCTTCGTATCCATGAGCACGTGTTGTTTCCATTTATTGGTTGCTTCTTTAATTTCTCTCGAGTGTCTTGCAGTGTTCAGAGTATAGGTCTTTCACTTCCTTGGTGAGGTTTATTCCTAGGTATTTTATTCTTTTTGATGAAGGTGTGAATGGAATTGTTTTTCTGATTTTTCTTTCTGTTAGTTCATTGTTAGTGTATAAGAATGCAACAGATGTCTGTGTGTTAATTTTCTTTCCCACAACTCTGCTGTATTCAGATATTAGATCTAGTAGTTTTGGAGTGGATTCTTTCCGGTTTTTTATGTACAATAATATGTCATCTGCAACAAGGGACAGTTTAACTTCTTCCTTGCCAATCTGGATGTCATTTATTTCTTTGTGTTGTCTAATTGCTGTGGCGAGGACCTCCAGAACTATGTTGAATAAAAGTGGGAAAGTGGGCATCGTTGTCTTCTTCCTGATCTTAAAGGAAAAGCTTTCAGCTTCTTGCTGTTAAGTGTGATGTTGGCTGTGAGTTTGTCATATATGGCCTTTATTATGTTGAGGTACTTGCCCTTTATTCCCATTTTGTTGAGAGCTTTTATCATGAATGGATGTTGAATTTTGTTGAATGCTTTTTTGGCTTTTATGGAGATGGTCATGTGGTTTTGGTCCTCTTTGTTGATATGCTGGATGATGTTGATGGATTTTCTAATATTGTACCATCCTAGCATCCCTGGAATAAATCCCACTTGATCATGGTGTATGATCCTCTTGATGTATTTTTGAATTCGATTAGCTAATATTTTGTTGAGTATTTTTGCATCTACGTTCATCAGGGATATAGGTCTGTAATTTTCCTTTTTGGTGAGGTCTTTGCCCGGTTTTGGTATTAGAGTGATGCTGACTTCATAGAAAGTTTGGAAGTATTCCCTCCTCTTCTATTTTTTGGAAAACTTTAAGGAGAATGGGAGTTATTTCTTCTCTATATGTCTGGTAGAATTCAGAGGTGAATCCATCAGGTCCGGGGGTTTTGTTCTTGGGTAGTTTTTTGATTACCGATTCAATTTCATTGGTGGTGATTGGTCTGTTTAATTTTTCTGTTTCTTGCTTGATCAGTCTTGGAAGGTTGTATTTTTCTAAGAAGTTGTCCATTTCTTCTCGGTTTTGCAGCTTGTTAGCATACAGATGCTCATAATATTCTCTTATAATTCTTTGTATTTCTCTGGGGTCTGTCGTTATTTTTCCTTTCTCATTTCTGATTCTGTTTATGTGTGTGGATTCTCTTTTTCTCTTAATGAGTCTGGCTAGGGGTTTATCTATTTTGTTTATTTTTTCAAAGAACCAGCTCTTGGTTTCATTGCTTTTTCTATTGTTTTATTTTTCTCAATTTTATTTATTTCTTCTCTGATCTTTATTATGTCCCTCCTTCTGGGGACTTTGGGCCTCCTTTGTTCTTCTTTCTCCAATTTCAATAATTGTGTCTTTAGACTGTTCATTTGGGAATGCTCTTCCTTCTTTAAATAGGCCTGGATTGCAATATACTTTCCTCTTAGAACTGCCTTTGCTGCGTCCCGCAGAAGTTGTGGCTTTGTGTTGTTGTTGTCATTAGTCTCCATATATTCTTTGATTTCTGTTTTGATTTGGTTGTTAACCCATTGATTAATTAGGAGAACGTTGTTAAGTCTCCATGTATTTGTGAGCCTTTTTGATTTATTTCTAAAATTTATTTCTAGTTTTATACCTTTGTGATCTGAGAAGTTGGTTGGTAGGATTTCAATATTTTTGAAATTACTGAGGTTCTTTTTGTGGCCTAGTATGTGGTCTATTCTGGAAAATGTTCCATGTGCACTTGAGAAGAATGTGTATTCTGTTGCTTTTGGGTGCAGAGTTCTGTAGATGTCTGTTAGGTCTATCTGTTCTAGTGTGTTGTACAGTGCTGCTGTGTCTTTACTTATTCTCTCTCTGGTTGATCTGTCCTTTGGATTGAGTGGTGTGTTGAAGTCTCCTAAAATGAATGCATTGTTGTCTATTTCCTCCTTCAATTGTGTTAGTATTTGTTTCACCTATGTTCGCGCTCCTGTGTTGGGTGCATATATGTTTATAATGGTTATATCTTCTTGTTGGACTGACCCCTTTATCATTATGTAATGTCCTTCTTTATCTCTTGCTACTTTCTTCGTTTTGAAGTCTATTTTCTCTGACACAAGTACTGCAACACCTGCTTTTTTCTCTTTGTTGTTTGCATGAAATATCTTTTTCCATCCCTTCACTTTTAGTCTGTGTATATCTTTGGGTTTGAGGTGAGTCTCTTGTAAGCAGCATATAGATGGGTCTTGCTTTTTTATCTACTCTATTACTCTGTGTCTTTTGATTGGTGCATTCAGTCCGTTTACATTTAGGGTGATTATTGATAGATATGTACTTATTGCCATTGCTGGCTTTAGATTCGTGGTTACCAAAGGTTCAAGGGTTGCTTCTTTACTATCTAAGAATGTAACTTAACTTTCTTGTTAAGTTATTGTGAACACCGTCTGATGTTTCTTTATCTCTCCCTTCCTATTCTTCCTCCTCCATTCTTTATATATTAGGTGTTTTATTCTTTCCCTTTTGGTAGTATTTGGATGGTTGTGCTTTCTTTGCTATGATTTTATTTTCTCTGGTGACATCTTTGTAGCCTTAGGGGTGCTTCCCTCTAGAGCAGTCTGTTTTAAGATATCCTGTAGTGGTGGTTTATGAGAGGCAAACTCTTTCAACTTTCCTTTGTCTGGAAATTGTTTAATCCCTCCGTCATATTTAAATGATAATCGTGCTGGATACAATATTCATGGTTCGAGGTCCTTTTTGTTTCATTACGTTAAATATATCATGCCATTCTCTTCTGGCCTGTAAGGTTTCTGTTGAGAAGTCTGATGACAGTCTGATGGGTTTTCCTTTGTAGGTGATCTTCTTTCTCTCTCTAGCTGCCTTTAATACTCTGTCTTTATCTTTGACCTTTGCCATCTTAATTATTATGTCTCTTGGTGTTGTCTTCCTTGGGTCCCTTGTGTTGGGAGTTCTGTGGGCTTCGGTGGACTGTGAGACTATTTCCTTCCCCAGTGTGGGAAAGTTTTCAGCAATTATTTCTTCAAAGACACGTTCTATCCCTTTTTCTCTCTCTTCTTCCTCTGCTACTCCTATAATGCAAATACTGTTCTGCTTGGATTGGTCACACAGTTCTCTCAATATTCTTTCATTCCTAGAGATCCTTTTTTCTCTCAGTACCTCAGCTTCTTTGTATTCCTCTTCTCTAGTTTTTATTTCATTTATCGTCTCCTCCACCGTATCCAATCTGCTTTTAACACCGTCCATTGTGTTCCTCAAGGATTGGATCTCTGACCGGAATTCATTCCTGAGTTCTTGAATATCTTTCTGTACCTCCATGAGCATGTTCATGATTTTTATTTTGAACTCCCTTTCAGGGAGAGTCATAAGGTCCATATCATTAAAATCTTTCTCAGGAGTTGTATTCATAATTTTACTCTGGACCAGGTTCCTTTGGCGTTTCATATTTGTGTATGGACCCTCTAGTGCCCAGAAGCTCTACTCTCTGGAGCTGCTCAGCCCCTGAAGCAATGTCAGGGATTGTAGGGGAGTGGTATTGGTGCCTCGGGGGAGGAAAGGGCTGTTTCCTGGTTCCTGGCTGCTATGCCTGTCTCCACTGTCTGAACCAGTGGGCTGAGCACACAGGTATAAGCCTCTATGCTTTGCCTTTTAAGTTGCGGTAGACAGATCCTCCCTCCGGCTGGCCCAACACCAGGGCCCAGCTTCCTGGTTTGCAAGCCCGGTGGGGCTGGCCAGGTGAAAGGTGCACTAGTCTGCCTGTCACAGAAGGGGTTCCTGGAGCCGTGCAGGCAGCCAGGGAGCTGGCACACCTGAAGATCAGAAAACCCCCAATCTGCTGGGCAGAGTACCCCCGATTAATCCTGTCCACCTGTCCTTTCTCCTGAGCTGCAAGCTCCGTGCAGTCCTTGCCCCCTCAGCAGGCCTCCTTCCAAGGTCCTCCCTGCCAGGAAGTCTCTCAGACTGCCTGCCCCTCCCCCATCCCAGAGCAGCTGGGTGTTGATCCCTGATCTCACAAGCAGCCGGAATCTTAGTCTCTCCAGGAACTCCGCCTGTCTTAGCTTTCCAAGCTCCTAATTACAAGAGTATCATGCAAGCACCATGAAATGTACGTTTGTGCTCCCAGAGCAGATCTCCAGAATTAGGTTTTCAGCAGTCCCAGTTCTCCACTCCCTCTCTGCTCTGTTCCTGTTCCTCCTGCCAGTGAGCTGGGGTGGGGGAAGGGCTTGGATCCCACAGGACCACAGCTTTAGTACATTACCGTTTTCTGTGAGGGCTGCTCTTGTCTCCAGGTATATGCAGTTTATTGTAGTCCTCTTTCCCGTTGCTCTTTCAATAGTAGTTGTAGTAGCTTTATTTTCATATTATATGCGGTTTTAGGAGGAAGCCTGTCTCACCTCTCACGCCGCCATCTTAATCTTCTGTCACCTTCCACAAGTTTTTATAAGTTGTGTTTTTATTTTCATCTAGTTCAAAGAATTATTTTTATATTTCTGTTGAGTTTTGTTTTGTGACCCTTGTATTATTTCGATGTTGTTTAACTTCCCATATATTTTCAGGTTTTCCAGCTATCTTTGTTATTGATATCTAGTTTAATTCTACTGTGGTCTGAGAGCAGACAGTGCATGATTTCTGTTCTTTTAAATTTGTTGTGGTTGTTTTATGGCAAAGAATGTGGTCTCTTTTGATGAATGTTCCATGTGATCCTGATCGGTATCAACAGTTTCTGTTGTTGAAGTTGTCTATATATGTACATTATATCCAGTTGATTGATAGTTTTCTGTTCAACTATGTTTTTTGATTTTATGCTTTCTGAATGTGTCCATTTCTGATAGAGGGTTGTTTAAGTCTCTAACCATAATAGTGGATTCATCTACTTATCTTTGCCATTCTATCAGTTTTTTTCTTCACAGATTTGATGCCTGTTTTTAGGCACATATATGTTAAGGATTGTTATGTATTTTTTGAAAATTCAACCCTTGCAACTATTTAGTGTTATCTTGAGAATTTTCCTTGCTCTGAAGCCTGCTCTCTTTGAAATTAATACTCCCACTTTATTTTGATTAGTGTAGCATGATGTATCTTCATCTATTTACTTTTAATCTTTATATTTAATCTTTTTATTTAAATTGGGTTTCTTTGATCCACTCTGACAATATGTCTTTTGACTGGTGTATTTAGATCACTCTAAGTGATTATACAGTTGGAATAATATCGTATTAGTTACCCTTTATTTGTTGCTATGATCTTTTTCCAAAGTTTTTCTTCCACTCTTTTTCTGCCTTTTGCAGTTTTAATTGAGCATTTTATATTATTCCATCTTTTCTCCCTTTTAGTATATGAGTTATACTTTCTTTAAGCCCTTTTTAGAGGTTACTTACTGTAGAGTTGGCAATATACATTAATAACAAATCCAAATCAAATTCCAAATAACATTACACAGCTTTACAGAGGTTGTGAATATCTTTTAATAACAAAACAATCCTAATTCCCCCTTCCTGACCCCTTGTATTATTGATGTCATTCATTTCACTTATACATAAAGCATATATATATTTATATATGCATATGGAATAGAATACATTTTTGCTATTATTATTTTTGCATCAAATTAATTTAATTCTTTTAATTATTTCATTTTCATTGATCAGGTTTTGTTATTTGACATATAATACCTTGTAAGTTTAACATGTACAATGAGATGATTTGTTACACATATATATTGTGGAATGATTACCACAATGTTAGTTTAACATATCTATCACCCACACTTTAGTGATCATTCAAACTGGAGACTACATATGTCAAAATTACTAAAACACTTACTATGTCTCTGCTTAATAATTAGAGTAAAATAGTGGGAATAGAAATAAATAGAAGCTGGCTATAAATGACTGTGTACCCTGTGCACAGAGAAACGCTTAGTGAAATTAGCACACAAAAGCAGAATGATTGATTTTTACATGTCATATATCCAGATTACTTCCTTGAAAGAAGTAAACGGAGTTCAATGTTCTTTTTGCTTTTCATAAGCATTACCTTTCTCAGGGATCAGGGAAAGACAGAGGATACATGGTCAAGAAGAGGGGAAACCTTAAAAAATTGTCAAGAATAAAAAATAGATACTTAATCTCAATAATTTAACACTACATGAATACACAAGAAAAAGTTAATCTTACCGGTAGGTTCCTACAAAGAATGGTGAAAACCTCTGGTATTCTGAGAAAGCTTCTTTGTATAATCAGAGGTAATTCCATGGAAAAATTAGTCCAAAATGAACTTACTATAAAAGCTCACTAAACATCAATAATTCATGAGAAAAAGTTAATTATTGAGGACACGCAGCAGAACAACATGTAAGACTTCACACAATTGTCACAAGTCAGCGCTATCTACATTACCTGGGAAAGCTGATTCAATGAAGTCTTTGAACTCCTTTTGTTTATCTTCTTCCTTATCAATCTTAATCTTTGCTCTCAGAAAGTATTTATTTTTAGACTTGTTTTTGATATGCTGAGGGCTGCCTAGGCACTTGAACCTTCCCTCTTCCATTATGGCCAGTCTGGTACAGAGAGCCTCACATTCTTCCATACTAAGGGTACAAAGGAGATAAGGTTGAAGAGAGTCGATTTCAGAGAGCGAAGTCCGTATTTCAAAACAGAGCTAGGATTATAAGGTAACATTTGCAATAGGAAAGCTTGGTATTGCAGATAATCACTACTAAAACCATATTTGGGAAGAGGAAATTCTAAAATTCAAAGCAGTGTATTCCTTAATCCACAATAGGAACAGTTCCCTAACTTCTTATCTTCTATCAATTCTGGATGCCAGAACTCAGCTGAGGATTCCTGGCTAAAGCCTCTACCCACAGTCTGTCCCATGTAGCTCATATACCTGGGTAAGTTCACTGACCTATAGTCCTTGCTCCCTCCTATATTCTTCTAACTCTCAACCAAGCCACCTAATGGGTCTTACCGGTGGGAAGTTATGATGATAGCTTTGCCAGTTTCACACATCCACTTAACTGTGTCCCAGAGCCGGCACCTGGCTACTGGGTCCATGCCAATAGATGGCTCATCCAGAAAGACAACTGAGGACTTTCCCATTAGGGCAACAGCAGTATTCAAGCTACGTTTGTTTCCTTCACTTTATTATCAAAGAAGGAGAGAGAAAGTGGAGGGGAGAGAAGTTAAGGGTACACATATTATTAATTCATAGGACAGAATTAGCTCATATATCCAGAATGCTGATTCGATATGATTTACAAAGCAGCAGGCTCATGTCCAGGTGTGTATAGTAACTCATTTTCATTGAAATGACATTTTTTGTTATTTATTTCAGCGTCATTACTGGTGAAACATTTTTATTTTTAGGGGACAAAGAACCAGAGGGAGATAAGGATGAAAGTTGTTCTTTTTTGAAATGCAAGGGTGATTACCACTCTTGTCTGCAAAAGGTTAACTTTCTGCAAGTGGGATCTGCCTTATTCCTGACATCTGAACCTTGACAGGACATTAGGCTATTTCACAGTCATTGCCTCTGCATGACAGAGGGATTGAGTTGAATTTGCAGGCATTCATTCTAAATGGTAGAAACTCAGGGTAGGCAGCTTAATAATTGCAAGAGCATAATGTCTCACCTGTATGTGTAGACAAACTTGTCAGCATAGGTTTCCAGGCACACTGAATACAAAAAGGTTTCCACATACTTGTCTATGTCTGGCTCAGAGACCCCCTGCAGCCTGGCATACATGATCAGAAATTCCCGACCTGTCATGTAGTTCAGCACAGGGTCAGACTGTGGACAATAGCCAATTCTTGACCTAACCTGAAACAAGATGGTAATCGTAAGCAATAGACCCGAGTCAACTATTTCATTGTATATAAAGTTTACAAGGATGAGAGAGAACCTTAAGTTTGCTAGCCCATGCTTCCAAGAAGGTTTGATGCCCACAGAGCTTCCAACAAGGATTACATCTTACCTAGTCTAAAAAATCTTCACAGAAGGGACTCACTGTAGTAAAATGGAATACTAACATTCCTAACTGAAATTTTTAACAAATATTAATTGTGTACTATGTACCCAAAATATATTTTTGCTAGAGGAAGTTACCTATTCAACTATTATGAGGAAAGAGCTATTCTTTTCAATAAATTAAAATAAGATATGAGATTTCACTTCTAGTAATGGCCAAGTAATTTCTATCAGGCCAAGCTGGTCCTGACTTGCCCTCTTTTCACAGATGCACCAAATAAGTAGGTGCATATGGTCAATTCCCTCTGAGAAAAATCCAGAAAATAATGGAGAAGCTCTTGTATATTGAGTGAAATAAAATATCCACATAGAAATGGATAGGCAAAGCTGAGATGCGCTCACGCCATAAATCCCACCCATGGCATAGTGCCATACAATTGGGAGAAAATACCCAACTCCCAGCTTCTACCTGAAGCATGAAGGTTTTGGGTCACATATTTAATGCCCAACTTTGTAGCTGCCAGCCAAAGGACCAGCTCCCAAATCACCCAGCTCTGAGAGCTGACATGGCTAGGAATTTGTGTATCCCCAAGAGCATAGAAAGCAAAGAGGTCATTTTTACCAAAATGTAAGTACTTGCTGTAGCTACCCCACCAGGCTCAGTGCAGAGGGAAAAGAGAAAACACTCAATTTCCAGATTCTGCCCGGAAAGGGTTAGACTAGATAGTTTCCAAGTTGCTACCTGAGAGTTGTGCTTCTACTCAGCCTGTATTCAGGGAGCTCACAGAATAGGTAATTAATTGGTAGTCACCAGGAGCCTGAACAAACATGTGGAAATTCTCTGTGCCTTCTGTGACTTACTCCAGCAATAAAACCAAGTGTCCAGCTTTTCCCTGAAAAGAGTTGCCCACAAATCTAGCACCCAACTTTTATGGCTTCCACCTGAGAGACTGTCTCCTAAAACATCTAGCTCTGGGAGCTGACGAGCTTTATCATTTGCAAGCCCCCCAGGATTAGAGAGAATGAAAAAGTGGTTTCATATAAGTACACAAGCACACCCAGCTGCTATCCTCCCAGGTTCAGGACAGAGAGAATAGGCAAAAATACCCAGCTACCAATTTCTCCCTGAAAGAAGCTAGACTGTATATCTAATATTCCAACTGTCCCAACTGCTGCCTGAAGGTTGGGTTTCCAATTAGCTTGCCTCTAGGAGCTGACAAGGCAGGCATTCAGTAGTCCTCCAGAATCCTGAATGGGTATGTGTACATTTCCTCTTCCTACAGGACACTGATGAAACTTGGAACACCCGTATCTCCAAGGGGCTATTAAACAAAGATGGCACTTTGAATAAGCACAAAGGTTTGAAATCTCTAGCCAGAATTACTGGCAAGGGTCATCTCCCACATGAGGCTAATCTGTTAAGACAAGGAGAGATAGGTGTTTAATGTAATGTGTAGAAACCAACATAAAGAGCCAAGAAAGAAACAAAGAAATGAAAGAATAAGATAAATCTCCAGAAACTGAAACTCAGTCGAATGGAGATACATGATTTACCAGCCAGAGGATTCAAAATAATGGCCATAAAGATGCTCACTGAGGTTAGAAGAGCAATGCATGAACCAGGTAAGATTTCAACAAAAAGAAATGATGAAAAAGCACCAAAATAAATCATAGAAGTGAAGAATACAATAAGCAAAGTGAAAAGTTCAATAGAGGGGATCAACAGATTAGATCAAGTGGATGAAAGGATCAATGAACTTAAAGACAGGCCAGTGGATATTATCCAATCAGAGGAACAAAAAGAATAAGGAGCAAAAGTGGGAAGATGTCTTAAGGGTTGTATGGGATGCCATCAACTGTACCAATATTTAGGCTACAGGAGGCCCAGAAATCAGAGAGAGAGAGAAAGGAGCAAAAACTTTATTCAAAGAAGTAATGGCTAGCCTTTCCATGCTACCCAGAGAGGGGTCCACAGAGCTTTGTTCTGGGTTCCTGTTATAACTGAAAGGGACACTTTCATTATGTCTGCAGCCCTTAATGCCTGCAAATGGAGGAGGAAGAGGTCTCAAATTCCATACAGCAGGAACCTACACAGGTGGCACCAACTGTGACTTCCAAATGAAACAGTACATCTGCAAAAGAAAGCTGATAGCATCTATATCACAAATCTGAAGAGACCCTAGGAGAAGCTTCCACTGGCAGTGTGTGCCATTTTTGCCATTGTAAACTTGGCTGATGTCAGTGTCATATCCTCAAGGAATATTGGACAGCAAGCTGTGCTGAAGCCACTGGAGTCACTCCTATTACTAGCTGCTTTACTCCTGGAACCTTCACTAACCAGATCCAGGTAGCTTTCTAGGAGCTGTGACTTGTCACAGTGGTTACTTGTCCGAGGGCTTGCAACCAGCCTGTCGCAGAAGTGTCTTATGTTTACCTGTCTACTATTGCTTTGTGTAACACAAGCTCTCCTATGTGCTGTGAGGACATTGCCATCCTGTGTACCAACAAGGGAGCTCACTCAGTGGGTCTGATATGGTGGATGCCTGCCTGGGAAGTTCTGCACATGCATGGTACCATCTCCCATTAACACTCATGGGAGATCATGCCTGACCACTACTTCTACAGAGATCCTGAAGAGACTGAAAAGGAAGAACAACTTCTGCTGAAAAGGCTGTGACCAAGGAGGAATTTCAAGGTGAATGGACTTCTCCAGCTCCCAAATTTGCTGCTATTCAATCCTACGTTGCAATCTGGTTTGAAGGTGTGAAGGTACACACAGCAGTTCCCTCGTGAAGACAGAAGTGCTGAGCCTGCAATGAAAACAGATCTATAGTTCTCACTGCTCAGACCACTGAGCAATGTGAACAACCACTAAGTAGTCTTAAATTGTTCTTCCACAGACTCTGAGATAGAAAGTGGAAATATGGGTGATAAGAAATAAACAGTTTCTAAAAAAAGAAAAAAGAAATATAAGAAAGAAAGGCTATAATATTCCAGTCAGAGGAAGGAAAGAGACATCCATAACCAGAAAGCCAAAAGAAAGCCAAATAAGATTAAATCAAAGAGACCCACACCAAGATACATTATAATCAAACTGCCAAAAGTTAAAAACTAAGAGGGAATTCTGAAAGAAGCCATAGGGAAAAAAGCGCTGTTAACCAAGAATACTATGCCCTGAAAACCCAACCTTCAAATACGAAGGGGAGATAAAGACTTTTTTCAATAAACAAAAGCTGAGGGAGTTTATCATCACTAGGTCAGTCTGCCTTATAAGAAGTGCTAAGGTGGTTGAAATAAAACGATGCTAAATAGGAACATGAGAGCCTAAGAAAGTATGAAACTCATTGGTTAAGGTAAATATATAGCGAAAAACAGGATTCTGTATTATTACAGTGGTGGCATGCAAATTGCTTTTCATTCTACTATAAAAGTTAAAAGACAAAAATATTAAAACCTGTAACTATGTTAATGGTTATATAATATAAATAGATGTTTGCGATACTGATAGCATATAATTTGGTGGGAAAAGAATTAAAAGTAGAGAGTTCTTGTGCAAGTGAACTTGTTTGTTATCGGCTTAAGTAGACTATTATTGTAAGATATTTTATGTAAACCACTTGGTAAGCACAAAGAAAATACCTTTAGAAGTTACACAAAAGATAAAAAGAGCAAGGCATGAAAAAGTATCAATACAAAAAAACAAGAAAACACAATGGGAGACAGCAAGAGATAAAAAGAGGATCAAAAGACTATAAGAACAACAGATAAGTTAACAAAGTGACAACAGCAAGTCCTCTATCAGTAATCACTTTTAATGTAAACAGACTAAACTTCCTGGGGAAAAAAAGACACAACGTAGCTGAATGCAAAAATAACCAAGATTCAACTGTTACTAGAAACTCAAGAAACTAATTTTAGATTTAAGAACACAAGAGTGTATCCACAAGAAACTTGCTTTAGATCCCAGGACACACATAGGTTGAATATGAAGGGATGGAAAAAGATATTCTGTGCAAATGGTAACCAAAAGACAGCAGGGGTGGCTGTACTAATATCAAAGAAAGTAGACTTCAGGTCAAAAACTGTATCTAGAGACATGGAAGGTCATTTCATAATGGTAAAAGGGTTAAATTCTACAGGAATATATAATTGTAAATATGCACCAAACATCAGAACACCTATGTATCTAAAACAAATTTTAACAGTTCTAAAGGAGAAATTGATAGCCCTGCAATAATTGTAGATTTCAATATCCCACTTTTAATAATGGATAGAACTTCTAGACAGAAAGTCAACCAAGAAATAGTGGACTTGAACAATACTATAGACCAAATGGTCCTAAGACACACAAAATTTTTCATCCAAGAGCAGAAAAATATAAATTCTTCTCATGTGCACACAGAATATTCAACAGGATAGATCACACTTAGGTCAGAAAACAAATTTAAGAAGATTGAAATAATCCCAAGTATCTTCTGATCATAGTGTAATAAAACTAGAAATCAAAAATAGCAAGAAAACAGGAAAACTCACAAATGTGTAGAAACTAACACTCTTGCACAACCTCTGGGTCAAGAGAGAATTTAAAATATCTCTTGCAAAGGAAAATGAAAATAACTCATCAAAACTTATGAGATGCAGGAAAAGTAATGCTATGAGGGACAATTTAAAACTGATGGACACCTATATTAAAAAAAGAAAGATCTCAAACACATTAACTTTACACCTCATAGAACTATAAAAAGTAAAACCCAAAGTAAACAGAAAAAAGGAAATAATACAGATCAGAGCAGAAATAAATAAAATAAAGAATAGAAAAAATCAATAAAACTAAGAGTTGGTTTTTTGGGGAAAAAATCAACAGATCTTTAGATAGACTAAGAAAAAAGAGAGAAGTCTTAAGTATAATCAGAAATGAAAGAGATGTTACAAATGATACCTCAGATATAAAAATGATCAAAAGGGACTACTATAACCAAATATGTGCAAACAAATTGGATAACCTAGAAAAATGGATAAGTTCCTAGCAACATAGACCTACCAAGACTGAATTAAGAAGAAATAGAAAGGCTGAGCAGACCAATAACAAGTAGAGATTGAAGTAGTAATCAAAATCTTCCCACCTAAGAAAAGGCTAGGACTAGAGGGCTTCGTGGTTGAATTCTATGAACATTCAAAGAATTACTATTAATCCTTCTTAAACTCTTCTGAAAGACTAAAGAGGAAGAAACACTTCCAAATTCAGTTTTATGAGGCCAGCATCACCTTGATATCAAAGCCACACAAAAACATCACAAGAAAAGAAAACTATAGGCTAGTATCTCTGATGAACATAGATGCAAAATCCTCAATAAAGTACTAGCAAACAAAACAACATAATATCAATAAGATTAATACATTAGGGGCAAGTAGGATTTATCCATGGGATGCAAGGTTGATTTGAAATATACAAAGAAACCAATGTTGATACATCACATTAACAGAATAAAAGATGAAATCCACATGATTAACTCAATTCATGAAGAAAATGCATTTCATGAAGTTCAACATCAATTTTTGACAAAAACGCTCAACAAAATAGATATAAAAGGAAATTTCCTCAACACAGGCCATTTATGAAAAGGCCATAGCTAACATCAATATCATTTGGGGGAAAATGGAAAGCATCTTCTCTAAAACCTGGAATGAGGTAAAGGTACCTACTTACACAATTCTTATTCAACATAGTCCCGGAAGTAGCAAGAGCAATCAAATAAGAAAAAAGAGTTAAAAAGCATGTAAATTGGGAAGGAAGGAGTAAAATTATCTCTGTTTGCAGATGACATGATCTTATATTCAGAAAATACCAAGGACTACACACACACACACACACACACACACACACACACACACACACACACA
>JAQQAC010023519.1:12065642-12092141 GCA_029783875.1 Phataginus tricuspis | reverse complement strand
ACACACACACACACACACACACACACACACACACACACACACACACAGACACACACATGCACACACACACAAAACAGCACAACAGTTAGGCCTAATAAAAATTTACTAAAGCTGACTTCCGGGAAGATGGCGGCATAAGCAGGGCGGCAGAAATATCCTCCCAACACTATATATATCTATGGAAATACAGCAAATACAACTATTCCTAAAAGAGAGACCAGAATACACAGGAAAACACACAGCATGCAGCTACACCTGAGAGGACTCGGCACCCCAAGAGGCGGGTAAGATACAGAGCCGTGACCCGGCGGGACCCAGGCACTCACCCACCACAGCACACCGGCAGGAGGAGAGGATTCAGAGCCGGGAGTGGAAGTACAGGCCCGCGAAATAACCAGCCCTGGTGATCTGCGCAGGGAGCACTGACACACATCGCGCGGTGTAGCGGAGACTGGAGAGACAGAGGGTGCAGGATCTGAGTGGGGAACGCGCCAGGGTGCTCGCAGCCGGCTCCCGGGAAGGAAAAAATAAAAGAAGAAAAGCGTGCGCTTTTTTCAGCGGTCTTAAAGAGACAGGAGACCAGCGAAGGAGCCGGATCACCCTGGCACACTCAACACAGCAGGCTGGGAGTCCTGGGGAGTTTCAGACCCCTCAGCTGGCAACTGGGAAAGGGTGGCCGCACTTAGACGTCTCACAGAGATCAACAGCCTCCCATTCGTTCCCACCCTGGCCAGAGCTATAAAGGGCCCTGCGGAGCGGTGCGGCCACGGCTCCGGAATAGTGGAGGAACAGCGCCACCTACAGCATTCCCACAGAATCCACTACAGGTGGGCGGTTTTTTTTTGTTTTTTGTTTTTTCTTTTCTTTTCTTCTCTTTTTTTCTTTCTTTCTTTCTTTTTTTTTTCTCCCTTTTTTCCCCTCTTTTTAAAGTCTTAAAGAGCCCAGCTGACATACGTGGCAACTACCAGCGACCACTTCTATAGCTATGAAAAGACAGAGGAAAATGATCCGGACTAAGATCAACCAGACAACCCCAGAGAGGGAGCCTGAAGGGATGGCAATGCACAGTCTTCCTGAAAAAGAATTCAGAATAAAAGCCACAACCATGCTGACGGATCTACAGAGAAATGTGCAAGAACTGAGGGAGGAAATGAGGAAAGACAAAGCAGAAATGAGACAAACCATCGACGGGTTTAACAGAAGACTGGATGAGATGCAAGAGACTGTTAATGGAATAGAAATCAGAGGACAGGAATACAGAGAAGGTGAGCCAGAGAGAGATAAAAAGATCTCTAGGAATGAAAGAATATTAAGAGAACTGTGCGACCAATCCAAATGGAACAATATTCGCATTATAGGAGTACCAGAGGAAGAAAAGAGAGAAAAAGGGATAGAAAGTGTCTTTGAAGAAATAATTGCTGAAAACTTTCCCACGCTGGGGAAGGAAATAGTCTCGCAGTCCACAGAAGCCCACAGATCTCCCAACACAAGGGACAGACAACACCAAGACACATAATAATTAAAATGGCAAAGATAAAAAATAACGACAGAGTATTAAAGGCAGCTAGAGAGAGAAAAAAGATCACCTACAAAGGAAAACCCATCAGACTTCTCAACAGAAACTTTATAGGCCAGAAGAGAATGGCATGATATATTTAATATAATGAAACAGAAAGGCCTTGAACCAAGAATTTGGTATCCAGCACGGTTATCATTTAAATATGACGGAGGGATTAAACAATTTCCAGACAAACGAAAGTTGATAGAGTTTGCCTCTCATAAACCACCACTACAGGATATCTTAAATGGACTGCTCTAGAGGGAAGCACCCCTAAGGCTAAAAAGATGTCACCAGAGAAAATAAAATCATAGCAAAGAAAGCAGACCATCCAAATACTAACTAAAGGCAAAGAATAAAACACCTAATATATAAAGAATGGAGGAGGAAGAATAAGAAGGGAGAGATAAAGAAACATCAGACGGTGTTCACAATAACTTAACAAGAAAGTTAAGTTAGATTGTTAGATAGTAAAGAAGCAACCCTTGAACCTTTGGTAACCGTGAATCTAAAGCCAGCAATGGCAATAAGTACATATCTGTCAATAATCACCCTAAATGTAAATGGACTGAATGCACCAATCAAAAGACACAGAGTAACAGAATGGATGAAAAAGGGAGACCCATCTATATGCTGCTTACAAGAGACTCACCTCAAACCCAAAGATATACACAGACTGAAAGTAAAGGGATGGAAAAAGATATTTCATATTTCATGCAACTAATAGGGAGAAAAAAGCAGGAGTTGCAGGACTTGTATCAGGCAAAATAAACTTTAAAACAAAAAAAGTCACAAGCAACAAAGAAGGACATTACATAAAGATAAAAGGGTCAATCCAACAAGAGGATATAACTACTATAAATATCTATGCACCCCATACAGGATCATCTACATATGTGAAACAAATACTAACATAATTAAAAGGGAAAATACAATGCAATGCATTCATTTTAGGAGACTTCAACACACCACTCACTACAAAGGACAGAACAACCAGACGGAAAATAAGTAAAAACAAAGAGGCACTGAACAAGGTATTAGAACAGATGGACCTAATGGACATCTACAGAACACTCCATCCAAAAGCAACAGGATACACATTCTTCTCAAGTGCACATGGAACATTTTCAAGAATAGATTATATACTAGGCCACAAAAAGAACCTCAGTAAATTCAAAAAGACTGAAATTGTACCAACCAGCTTCTTAGCTCACAGAGGTATGAAACTAGAAACAAATTACACAAAGAAAATGAAAAAGCCCACAAACACATGGAGGCTTAATAACATGCTCCTAAATAACCAATGGATCAATGTCCGAATAAAAACAGAGATCAAGCAATATATGGAGACAAATGACAACAATAATTCAACACCACAAAATCTCTGGGACGCAGTGAAGGCCGTGCTAAGCGGGAAATATATTGCAATACAGGCCTACCTCAGGAAAGAAGAACAATCCCAAATGAACAGCCTAAACTCACAATTAATGAAACTAGAAAAGGAGGGCCAAATAAAGCCCAAAGTCAGTAGAAGGAGGGACTTAATAAAGATTAAAGCAGAAATAAATAAAATTGAGAAGAATAAAACAATAGAAAGAATCAATGAAAGCAGGAGCTGGTTCTTCAAGAAAATAAACAAAATAGATAAACCCCTAGCCAGACTTATCAAGAAAAAAAGGGAGTGTACACACATAAACAGAATTAGAAATGAGAAAGGAAAAATCACTATGGACACCACAGAAATACAAAGAATTGTGAGAGAATACTATGAAAAATTATATGGTAACAAACTGGATAACCTAGAAGAAATGGACAACTTTCTAGAAAAATACAACCTTCCAAGGCTGACCCAGGAAGAAACAGAAAATCTGAATAGACCAATTAATTACCAGCAAAGAACTTGAATTGGTAATCAAAAAACTACCTAAGAATAAAACTCCTGGAGCAGATTGTTTCACTGCTGAATTTTATCAAACATTTAGTGAAGACCTAATACTCATCCTCCTTAAAATATTCCAAAAAGTAGAAGAGGAGGGAATACTCCCAAACTCATTCTATGAGGTCAACATCACTCTAATACCAAAGCAGGACAAAGACACCACCAAAAAAAAGAAAATTACAGATGAATATCCCTGATGAATAGATGAATATAGATGTAAAAATACTCAACAAAATATTAGCAAACCGAATTCAAAAATACATCAAAAATATCATCCATCATGATAAAGTGGGATTTATTCCAGGGATGCAAGCACGATACAACATTCAAAAATCCATCAACATCATCCACCGCATCAACAAAAAGAAGGACAAAAACCACATGATCATCTCCATAGGTACTGAAAAAGCATTCCACAAAATTCAACAATCATTCATGATAAAAACTCTCAACAAAATGGGTATAGATGGCAAGTACCTCAACATGATAAAGGCCATATATGACAAACCCACAGCCAACATTATACTTAACAGCAAGAAGCTGAAAGCTTTTCCTTTAAGATCAGGAAAAAGACAAGGATGCCCACTCGCCCCACTTTTATTCAACATAGTTCTGGAGGTCCTAGGCATAGCAATCAGACAACACAAAGAAATAAAAGGCATCCAGATTGGCAAGGAAGAAGTCAAACTGTCCCTGTTTGCAGATGACATGATAGTGTACATAAAAAACCCTAAAGAATCCACTCCAAAACTACAAGATCTAATATCTGAATTCAGCAAAGTGGTTGGATACAATATTAATACACAGAAATCTGCTGCATTCCTATACACTAACGATGAGCTAGCAGAAAGAGAAATCAGGAATTGCAATTGCAATTCACAATTGCATCAAAAAGAATAAAATATCTAGGAATAAACCTAACCAAGGAAGTGAAAGACTTATACTCTGAAAACTACAAGACACTCATGAGAGAAATTAAAGAAGCAACCAACAAATGGAAAAACATCCCATGCTCATGGATAGGAAGAATTAATATGGTCAAAATGGCCATCCTGCCTAAAGCAATCCACAGATTCAATGCAATCCCTATCAAAATACCTACAGCATTCTTCAATGAGCTAGAGCAAATAGTTCTAAAATTCATATGGAACCACAAAAGACCCTGAATAGCCAAAGCAATCCTGAGAAGGAGGAATTAAACAGGGGGAATGAGGCTCCCTGGCTTCAAGCTCTACTACAAAGCCACAGTAATCAAGACAATATGGTACTGGCACAAGAACAGACCCATAGACCAATGGAACAGACTAGAGAGCCCTGATATAAACCCAAGCATATAGGGTCAATTAATATATGATAAAAGAGTCATGGATATACAATGGGGAAATGACAGCCTCTTCAACAGCTGGTGTTGGCAAAAGTGGACAGCTGCATGTAAGAGAATGAAACTGGATCACTGTCTAACCCCATACACAAAAGTAAACTCAAAATAGATCAAAGACCTGAATATAAATCATGAGTCCATAAAACTCTTAGGAAAAAACATAGGCAAAAATCTCTTGGACATAAACATGAGCAACTTCTTTATGAACATATCTCCCTGGGCAATGAAAACAAAAGCAAAAATGAACAAGTGGGACTATATCAAGCTGAAAAGCTTCTGTACAGCAATGACACCATCAGTAGAACAAAAAGACATCCTACAGTATGGGAGAATATGCTCATAAATGACGTATCCGATAAGGGGTTGACATCCAAAATATATAAAGAACTCACACACCTCAACAAACATAAAGTAAATAATCCAATTAAGAAATGGGCAGAGGACATGAATAGACATTTCTCCAAAGAAGAAACTCAGATGGCCAACAGGCACATGAAAAGATGCTCCACATCGCTAATCATCAGAGAAATGCAGATTAAAACCACAATGAGATATCACCTCACACCAGTGAGGATGACCAACATCCAAAACACAAACAACAACAAATGTTGGTGCGGATGTGGAGAAAAGGGAACCCTCCTACTCTGCTGGTGGGAATGTAAATTAGTTCAACCATTGTGGAAAGCAGTATGGAGGTTCCTCAAAAAACTCAAAATAGAAATACCATTTGACCCAGGAATTCCACTCCTAGGAATTTACCCTAAGAATGCAGCAGCCCAGATTCCAAAAGACAGATGCACCCCTATGTTTATTGCAGCAGTATTTACAATAGCCAAGAAATGGAAGCAACCTAAGTGCCCATCAGTAGATGAATGGATAAAGAAGATGTGGTACATATACACAATGGAATATTATTCAGCCATAAGAAGAAAACAAATCCTACCATTTGCAACAACATGGATGGAGCTCGAGGGCATTATGCTCAGTGAAATAAGCCAAGCCGAGAAAGACAAGTATCAAATGATTTCACTCATATGTGGAGTATAAGAACAAAGAAAAAAAAACTGAAGGAACAAAACAGCAGCAGACTCACAGAACCCAAGAACGGACTAACAGTTTCCAAAGGGAAAGGGACTGGGGAAGATGGGTGGGAAGGGAGGGACAAGGGGGAAAAGGGGGCATTACGATTAGCAGATGTAATGTTGGTGGGGCACAGGGAGGGCTGTACAACTCAGAGAAGACAAGTAGTGACTTTATAGCATCTCCCTACGCTGATGGACAGTGACTGTAGTGGGGTTGATGGGGGGACCTGATGAATGGGGTAGTTTAATAACCAGAATATTGCACATGTAATTATAGATTAATGATACCAAAATAAATTATTTAAAAAAAGGTATGTTATCTCACTCATAATAGGAGAAAGTTAAAACAATACTGAAATGTCATTTAAGCAATCTACCAAAAAAAAAAACCCACCTACCTCACTGGCAAAAATCCAAAAGACAGATCATACCCTCTGTTGTGATCAGAATAGGGAAATAGGCATTCTCAAACATTGCTAGTGCAGTGCAGTTAACATAACTACATGTGGAAAGCAATTTGGCAAGGTCCAGAGAACTGTATATGCTATGTTGAGTATACTACCTTTCGTGTAATAAAATGCAAAATACATCTTTATATTTGACCTTATATACACAAAAAACTGTGGAGTGATAAAAGTGGTTACTTTTTTTGTGTGGGCTTGGGAAGGAATGAGGCAAAGGTAGGTAGGAGAAAGAATGAGATGTTACTTGTGTATCTTTTTATATTGTTTTGACTTATGATTCATTTGAATGAATACCTTTTGTTCTCAGCTCCTGTTGCTATATATTTTTAACTTTTTACTGCCTTTCCCCTGCTATGTAAACATGTTCTCATTGCTAAAAATTACAATTCTATCCTTGCCATCTCCTAAAACTCTGCATGTCATTCTTTTTTCTCTTTTGTGTGACAGCTGCTTTTCCTCCTCACATTATTTCCCCCCATCCTCACTTCTCTATTTCTCATTCCACTACATTCAGGTTTCAGTGATGTCCAGTGGACACTCTTCAGGCCTATTTTGCCTGACATCTCTGTTTCATTTCCTTCTGAAAAATTTCTATTCATCTGTAGTGTATCATAAAACTTTATCCAGATTTTCCTCCTAACTCACTGATTATCCCCAATTTCTTCTCCAGCTATTTTCTCCATTATTTTAGAAATGTTGATTATCCTTAAGATTCAGCCCATAGCTTTCTTCTTCTTGTTATACACTCCCAATAGGTTATATCATCTACTTCCAGTTTAAATTTCACTTGTACTTTGATGAATCCCAAATTTATATCTCTCTTATCAATTCACCATCAATTTCCAACTGTCTGTTGAGTATCCTCCCATTTGGCTTAAACTCAACATATTCACCTCCAAACACACTCATCTCCTGTTTATGCTGTCTCAGTGAATGGAACTTTCACCTATTCCTGGGCTCAAGATAGAAACCTGTGCAATTCTTTCCCTTATGATCCATATCCAAATGGAGTCTAAACCCTGTCAATTCTACTTTAATATCTTTCACAACTACTTTTTCTAATCATTGTTTTATATCAAACTTTTATTACATCACAGCAGGTTAAGTGAAATAACTTCTCATCCTGTTTCTAGTTTGGCCTATTTACAGATACTCATACTTTGTTCCAGCAAGAAAGATTACTTGCTTTGTCCCAATATGTTGTGACTATTGATGTCCCTGGAGTCTGTCTTTTGGTAAAATAATATATATATCAATGCTTCTAGCTTCCCTTCCATGTCCCCCACCCACTTGTCTGGTTAACTCTTCCCTCAGGGTATCAACTCCGTGATTAAGACCAGAAATACCTTTCTGATATTTTCAGTGATGTCAATGCCATCAATGAATACATATCCAGAGGTTGCGGTCTCCTCTCCAGTCAATATTTTGAATGTAGTGGTTTTTCCAGCTCCATTGAATCCAAGTAATCCAAAGCACTCAGACTTTTCGACTGCAAGGAAGATGTTTCTAACAGCATTTACAGCTGGACACTTGTAGTAAGTCTGAGAGAGAAAACCCCACAATGTACTGAAGCACTACTGATGGGTCACCACAACCATAACCTCAGAGCCCCATGCACTGCTGCTTGTGGGCCGTCTCACAGCAGTTCTTCCCTGTCGCCTTCTGTGTTACCAGAATTTACATAGAGCCCATAGAGCTCCAGTGAAATAGTAATATTACCAATGACTTCTCCGCAAGGGAGTAATATGACCAATGAACTCTCAGCAGGGAAGGTGGGCTAAAGTTTAAGGCAATGTTGGTCACTGAATGACTTTACCTTTACAAGGTCTTGAAGAACCAGTGGGGTATCATTCTTTGTCTTCGGGGACAGTGCCTTGACTTTCTCCATTTCGTTATCTACAACTTCATCTTCATGTTCACCTTTACCTTGTTGGCTTTCTGAGGGGGTCACCGTAGCCTATATTTTTCAACACAAGGATCACAGGTGTGAATACACTTAACATATCTGGTTTAAACTGAGTGGTTTTTTGAAAGCTGACCTGAAGCAATAATCTCACAGTTGTCAGAGAGTGTCTAATTCCCAAGAGCCTTTCTACCAATTTCCTGAACTCCTAGGCACAAATTTATTCTTGACTTGCTTAGTTTTGGAAACTAGTCATGAACAAGTTTTTCTAAAGCTATAAATAAGCAGTATGTTCTTGCAAATAACACGGACTCAGACTTTTTGAATACAAGGGAGTAAAAAGAGCTACATTGATATTAATAACCACCTAGTGTGGTTTGTTCTAATTAAAATGTCCAAGAGACGATGAGATCTGGGAGAAAAAGGAATTTTCCTTTTTGAGAGAAGGCCTCTATAGGTGAGGTCTGACCTGAGTTTGAAGAATAAGCAAGGATTTATTGAGAGAATGAAGGTAGGGTGGGTATGGAAGAAAGGTGCTGTCAGCAGTGGGAGCTTAGTGAAAGATGTGTAGAAACAAAAGAACCCTGCATGTTTTGTGAATAATTTGTAGTTTGAGCAAAATCTTGTTGAATTGCCTATTTTTGGGTCAAGTATTCATTTAACAGTATTGGTTAAGGAGGAATAGAGCAGGAGAATATACTCAGCTTAGTAAACTTGATAATCAAGAGTGAGGAGAGAGCTGCTTTAAGTGTTTTCCCCAACATCAAAACTGGTTAAGGAGTGACAGGATACATCCTTTCCCTGTTTTCAGTCTCAGGGAGAAGACATTCGGTCTTTCACTATTATGTTTGCTGCAGGCTTTATACATAAGTAGATGCTGCTTATCAAGTTGAGATCAGTTCCTTCCTTTCCCCAGTTTGCGGACTGTTCTTTTATCGTAAATGGATGTTGTTGTCAAATGCCTTTTCTGCAATAATTTATATGAACATGCAGTTTTTCCTCTTGAGATTTTTAATATTGTGGGTGACACTGATTTATTTTCAAGTACTAAACTAGTTTTACATTCATGAAATAAACCTCACTTGTTCGTGGTGTATTAGTCCTTCTGATTATTCCTGGATTCTTTTTGTGAGTATTTTGTTGAGGATTTGTGTGTCTGTTCATGAGAGGTATTTGTTTCTTGTACTTTCTTCAGTTTTGGTATCAGGGTAACGATGGCTTCATAAAATAAATTAGGAAATGCTTCCACCATTTTTATTTTCTAGAAGAAATGTGTAGAAATGATGTGATTTCTTTACATTTTTTGGTAGAACTCATCAGTGAAATTATGCAGACTTGGAATTCTCTTTTTTGGAGGTTTTAAACTACGCATGAAATGTCTTTAACTGAAATAGGGCTATTTATTATTGGGTGAGTAGTTTGTCTTTCTAGGAATTGTTCTGTTTCATTTAAGATGCCAAATTTATTAGCATAGAGTGGCTTTTAATTTCTGTGGTATCTGTAGTGATATCCTTTCATTTGTCCTCTTATTGGTAGTATGTGTTTTTGCTCTTTTTTTCATGGTCATTCTGGCTAGAGGCTTATCAATGATCATTTTTCAAAGAATAAGCTTTTGGTTGCATCCACTGGTTTTCTGCATTGCTTTTCTTTTTGCAGTTTCATTTCTTTTAATTTTATTTGCTTACTTCTGCTTGCTCTGAGTGTATTTTGCTCTTCTTTTCCTTACTGAGGCAGAAGCTTCAATTATTGATGTTTGCATTATTTTAATTCTCTTAAAACTGTGAATATTACCTTGGTGAATGTTCCATGTGCACAGCTCTTAGTGGGTGGAGTGTCCTACAAATGTAAATTAGATCTAGTTGGTAGAGTTGTGTTACTGTTCTTTGATTTTCTGTCTCTGAATTTTATTGATTACTGAGGGAGTAATTGGTAGGTTACTGACAACTGCTAATGGGCACATGCTGTTTTTCAGGGTAGGTCTCTATATGTCCTTCATCAGAGGAAGAAATGTGAATTCTCACAGAGAGGAGTATGTCACTTCTGAAGACTCAGTGCTCAGGGGATTTGGGGGATCATTACGGATGTTTCCATCTCATGTATCAGGGTCTCATTCTTTTCTAGTAAGAGCTGCGATGTTGGCATAGCAGGTTTGCCTTGGTTTGACCTTCCTGGAGTTCGTCTAACCTGAAATCAGACTTTGATCATAGTACTCAGTTTTCTTTGTTCTTCCACTGCAGGAAACGAGAGCTTCATTATATGTTACTAAAGAGACCCATTCACTTTCACAGTGAATGTCTCCTACCAATAACTCTCAGCTTTTCATTTCATAAAACAATAAGCTTAGCAATAGCCTCATAATTCCATTATTCTTATGGTTGCTATTTTCCCCCTATTTCTTGAATACTTGATACATCACGTTGGTCAGCACATTCTCTTCCTCTGGTACATTGTCCCAATTCACCACTGGAGAAAGTTTTAACAACTGGGCCTCTACTCTGTGCTTCCTTTACCATAAGTGATGTAAACTTCATTGCCAGCTGAATATGCTAGTTCTAAAACCTCACCTTATGCTATACTTTCTCAGACCTCTTCCGGTACGGCTGCAGGTAGAATTCCCTTGGGATCAACACTTATGGAAGGGAGAGAAAGGAATCAGAAGTAGACAGGGAGAAAAGTCAAGCTGTGATACAAGCCAATAACATCCTCAGCTGGGAAACTGTCTGAGTGGTATTGAGATAACCAAATATTTCAACCCTGCATCCATAAGTGCTAGATGCAGGTCATCGGGAAAGAAGGGTCCCTGGGGAGGAGGCTCTCTGCAACTGAAGCAATCCACGAACATAAGGACAGCTGAAGGCTAGCTGAAGGTAGCACTCTCAGAAACTGGGGGGCAACAACTTCTCTATTAAAGGGGGATCTGGACAGGGCATTATGATATACATCATAGGAGATATTCAATCCTTTGGGGACATATATAGCAGACACCAATGAAAATGTCTTCTCCCAGAATAAAGTACAAGAAATCCTTTTGAAAGAAAGTGAAAGATCTGTATATGGATTTTAGTGATAGATTAGACTAGGGATAGAACACAGAAAAAGAAGTTAAGAATAAGTCCCAGATTTCTCTTGAACAAATGTATAATTGATGGTGTTACTTATTGAGATAGGTAACACTGGAAGGTTTTTGGGCAGTGGAAAAAGCAGAAAAATGAATATGGTAATAAGCAACAATAATGCTCTAAAACCCAACATTTTTTGAGTCTTTATTATGTGCTAGGCTCTGTGCACTTCACAGATATTTAATCTTCTTAAAAACTATATAAAACAAAGTATATTATTACTTCATTTATGTAATGGGAACATTTGAAGAAATAATGGCCAAAACTTCTTAAATTTGATGAAAAATATTAATCTACATACACCAAAGAATTTAAATGAACTCCAAGTAGTTTAAACACAGAGATCCACACTTAGTTACATTGTAGTCAAACTATTGAAAGTTAAAGACTAAAAGAAAATCTTGAAAGTGGCTAGAGAAAAATTACTTGTTAGATACAAGGATACCACAAACGATGAACAGCTAACTTTTCATGAAGTCAGTACTCTATGTCATAGAAGCAGTGGGGTCCAAAAGGCAGTGCTGTGATATATTCAAAGTGTTGAAAGAAAAATCTATCAATGAAGAATTTTATATCTAACATCTTTCACTTTTTATGGTTCATGAATGATCTTTTACTTCTCATTGATAATTGTAACATTTTCTCATTTTGGAATGTTAAGAAAATTGAGATTGGACTTTTGGCTTAGGAAATTCAGTTTGCTCAAGTTTAACCAGACTAGTTTGTTAGATTACTATATAAAGTTTGAGGCCTTGGCCTAATCCAGGTATTACTTCTTTGCTTGGTCCTGTTCTCCCAGCATACAGGAGCAGTGACAAATAAGGGAAGACCTTGCAAGCTAAATACTGTCATAATATTATTATGTAATCTGCATACTCATTAAACTCCTTTTTTTCATACCTGAAGAAGGGTGACATGGTTCAGGAGCTATTGTCTTGGCCTAAGTAACTTAGGGCAGGAAAAAGTCTCAAGGTAACATTCACATTTTAACCCTAGGCTCTAGGAAAAAATCCTTTCTTTTTTGTTTCTTGAAAACATCTGTTTTTGTTGGCATGTCTTGAACCAGGTATCTTCTCATTGAAGTAGTAAAATCTGTATGGTGTAGATTAGGCTTTGGTGTAAACATAGGTAGAATAGGACTTTTTGCTTGTTGTGTATCTCTAGGCATTAATTAGCAACACAGACAACTAAAACTCTGGTGAATGCTGTTCATACTAATCAGAATTCCAGGTGGTAGCAGAGGCCATTATGGTCTCAAGATACCCATCCTCCCTTCTGAACTATTAGAAATATGCAGACTCAGAGAAATTTATGGTTAAGATCTAGAGCCACCCTGGAATGGTACCGGGAGACAGAATTGGGAAGAATGAAGAGAAGTTAGAGACAGATGTAGTGTTTTCTGCCTCAAGAGATGTTCAAGTACAGACCAGGAGGGATTCAATTACTGAATGAATGGACCATTAAAATAATAAAATCCTAGACAAAACTCTGAGATTACATGAAATTATAGGAACTATAAAAGCAATAATTAATAATCTGACTGGTATAGGCAATGAAGCCCTACAATCCTACATAGTTTTAAAGAAGTCAATTTCATAATTACATTTAAATGCACTCAAAGACAGTACATTTGCAAGACAGTGCTTTGTATCATAGTCAATCCATTACAAAATAGGTCATTTTCCTTGTTGGCAAAAGAGTCAAAATTTAAGAATCTGAAACCCAAGCTAAGATGAAAGGCTTGTGATTAAAACTGGTATAACTGAATAATATTTATCAAGTAATAGTGGTAGCAATGTGTAAATCCATACTTTCTGGCCTAACATTAAGCTTTCTTTGAGTTGAAGTTAAAATCTACATTACTTACCCTCCTGGGTGTTGACTTGCATATAATTTTATGAAAAACCAAGTTTTTCAGGCTCCAAAATGCATTCTCCATGCACAAAAGCAAGATGAGATACAATAAGCCCATGGCAGCTAATGAAATCAAAAACTTTGCAATCCCATGTTCTCCAAAATTATAGACAGTGTTCTCAATAGCTGAGGATAAAAGAAATATCCTTACTTTAAAATGTGACACAAAGTCTAAGATGACACCAGACATTAAGAAATACAGAACAAGGTGAAATTTAAATTAGTTTTAGAGAAGTATAGAATATGGAAAATAAGTCTTTTCATTTTATGTTTCCTTATTTGATCTTCCCTGATATTTATGGCCATTAAATTATATGCCAATGCTTTTCCTTCTAATCTTTACTGGTTTTGTTAGGAGACAAACTTACTATATACTCAATGAATTTCAAAGGCTGAGCCTTTGTGAACAGAATGCTTCGTAACGAAATAAAGCAAACAAAATTAAGGTATTCATAGCATATCTAGTCATTATTGGAGGCCATGCAGAATACCTTTGAAATCCTTCAGAATGAGAAAAAAATTTATTCTATACAATTTAGGAAAACATCTTAAATAGGGAAAGAACATTAATGGCAATATTTGTAAGGAAGAAAACAACAAACAGTTGAAATGTAAATGGACAACAGCTGATAGTGCTTGAACTTCCAACAGATAAAATTAGCAAATACAAAAAGTTAAGTTCTGGATATGCAAATAGGAGGCATTTCTGAGATGTGAAGATGATAAAATCACTTTTTTTATAGGAATTGTATTTGACTGATTTGTGCCAGTATGCAGAAATGCAATTTATTTGTATTATAGTAAAATACACATAACACTTACCTTTTTAAAATATACCATTCAGTGTTGTGCAGTCATCACCACTACCTACATTCATAACATTCTCATCACCCCAAAAGAAAACCCAATGCCTATTAAGCAGTCATGATTATCCCTTTTCCTCTAGCCCCCAGCAAACACTAATCTACTTTCTGTCTCTGGTTTTGCCTATTTTGGACATTTTATGTAAATGGAATCATACAAGTGGTCTTTTCCTTCTGGATTCTTTTAATAAGCATGTTTCGCGGATCACCCGTGCTTTAGCATGTATCAGTAATCAATTTCTCTTTATTGCTGAATAATATTCCATTGTATGGAAAATACCATTTTTGTTATTCATTTATCAGTGGGCAGACAAATGGACTGCCTCTTTTTTGGGGGGGGCACTATTATGAATAATGTTGCCCTTAAACTTTAATGTAACAAGTTTTTATTTAAATTCTTGTTTTCAGTTTTTTCGGGTATATATATTCAGGTCATACGGCAATTCTTTGTTTAACCTTTTGAGGAACCACCAAACTGTTTTCGGCAGCAGCTGAAACATTTTACATCCCTACCAGAAACATATGAAGCTGACAATTTCTCCACATCCTCACCAAACCTTCAATACTTTCCATTTATTATTATAGCCATCCAAATGGCTATGGAGTGGTATCTGTTCATGATTTGTTTTGGAATAAATTTGACACATAAGTATGTAAGTTTAAGGTGTACAGCTTGCTGGTTTGATAAACATATATTGCAATGTGATTGCCAATATGGTGATATTTATCACATTACACTGTATATATTTACAGTCATAATTTTCCCTCCAAGCACTGCCTTCATTGCATCCTATAAATTTTCATGTTGTATTTTTTTCATTTATCTTGAAATATTTTATAATTTTCCTTCTGATTGTTTCTTTGACCCATTGGTTGATAAAGCATGTGCTATTTAATTTCTGCATATGTATAAATTTTCTGATTTTTCTTCACTATTGGTTTTGAGTTTCAAAATCAGTGTCTTTGAAAAAACACTTTGTATGAACTCAGTATTTTTAAATTTCAGATTTGTTTCATGTTCTAAATAATCGCATATCCTAAAGAATATTCCATGTGTAATTGAGAAGAATGTATATTCTATTTTGGGTGGCATGTTCTGTATATTTCTGCTAGTCCCAGTTAGTTTTAAATGGTATTCATGTCCTCTGTTTCATTATTGGTTTTCTGCCTAGTTGTATATGTATTTATTTAGTTATTTTAGTGGTTGTGATGGAGATTATAATTGACACTGTAAATTTATTTATTATTAAAGTATCATTGACCTACAATCTATGGTTTCACATACACAAAACAGTGGTTCAACATTCATCCATATTATGAAGACCTCACCCCCTCCATTGCAGTCACTATTGATGTAAATCTATAAAGAAATTAATTTTAACACCAACATACCTCCAGTAGAATACAAGTCTCTGCTCCTTATTAGCTTCATACCTCCCATTTTGTCGTGTCATTTTCACAAATTACATCTTTATACATTGTTAACCCATTAAAATTTTTAAATTATTGTTATATGTTTGTCTTTTCATAGTAGGAAAAAAGGATTACAGACTAAAATGCAATAATAATAATAAACCTATAATGATAATAATAGGTTTTTATATTTTCTTATGTAGTTAACAATGGTATTTATTTCTCCACAAACTTTCAATTTTACTATCTAATGTCCTTTCATTTCAGGACAAAAAGCTAAAGGCTTTTCTTAAGGACATATCTGCTACCATAAAAGACACCAGCTTTTGTTTATCTGGGAATGTCTTAGTATTGCCTTCATTTTTGAAGAACAGTTTTGCTCAAAATAGAATTCCTGACTGAAATTTTTCTTTCAACCTTAGACAAGACATTCACTCATTTCTGGCCTCCATACCTTCTGATGAGAAATTGGCTGCTAAATTTAATGGTGACCCATTATATGTGACAAGTTGCTTCTCTTCTGCAGTTTTCAAAATTCTTACTTTGTCTGTCTTTCAACAATTTGATTATAATACATCTTAGTTTGGACCTCTGACTTAGATTCCCCTTGGAGTTAACTGAACTTTTTGAATGTGTAGATTTTTGTACTTTTGTCCATGATTTCTTCCACCATTCTTTTTCTCCTTCCTTTTGGGATTCTGATAATGCATGTGTCCATTCATTTAATGGTAAATACACATTGCTGGGGCTCCATTCACATTTTCTACATTCTTTTTTCTTTCTTTTCATCAATTGTACAATCCTCAAGTTCACTGATTCTTTCTTCTGCCTACTGCAATCTGATGTTGAATACCTATAGTGTATTTTTCAATTTATTCCTCTCTTCCTTTCCAGGCTTTCTATTTGTTTCCTTTTCATAATATGTATCCTTCTTTGATATCCTCTGTTTGGTGAGACATTATTCTCCTGGATTATTTTGGCTCTCTTCACATACTTTCATAGACTTGTTTGAAGATATTTAAGACTTTTGATTTACAGTCTTTGGCTAATAAGTCTAATATCTGGAGTTCCACTGGGACAGTTTCTGTTAATTTCCTTCTTTTTTCCTATAGAGGCCATACTTTCTTATATGAATTTCTTAAAAGGTTTTCGTTGAAAACTGGACATCTTCAGTTATAACATGGTAACCCTGGAAATAAGATTCTTACCCTCCCCTGCTTTTTAATTTTGGTATGGTTAATGTACAATCACTTGAACAACATTATGGTTACCAGATTCCACCCATAATCAAGTCCCCCACACACATACCCCATTGCAGTCAATGTCCGTCAGCGTAGTAAGATGCTATAGAATCACTACTTGTCTTCTCTGTGTTGTACAGCCATCGCTGTGCCTCCGCAACATTATGTCTGCTAATTGTAATGCCCCCTTTTCCCCCTTATCCCTCTCTTCCAACCAATCCTCCCCAGTCCCTTTCCCTTTGGTAACTGTTAGTCCATTCTTGGGTTCTGTGAGTCTGCTGCTGTTTTGTTCTTTCAGATTTTTCTTTGTTCTTATACTCCACAGATGAGTGAAATAATTTGATACTTGTCTTTCTCCACCTGGCTTATTTCACTGAGCATAATACCCTCTAGCTCAATCCATGTTGTTGCAAATGGAAGGATTTGTTTTCTTCTTATGGCTGAATAATATTCCACTGTGTATATGTACCACATCTTCTTTATCCATTCACCTACTGATGGACACTTTGGTTGCTTCCATTTCTTGGCTATTGTAAATAGTGCTGCAATAAACATAGGGGTGCATCTGTCTTTTTGAAACTGGGCTGCTGCATTCTTAGGGTAAATTCCTAGGAGTGGGATTCCTGGGTCGAATGGTATTTCTATTTTGAGTTTTTTGAGGAACCTCCATACTGCTTTCCACAATGGTTGAACAAGTTCACATTCCCAGCAGCAGTGTAGGAGGGTTCCCCTTTCTCCACATCCTCGCCAACATTTGTTGTTGTTTGTGTTTTGGATGTTGGCCATCCTAACTGGTGTGAGGTGATATCTCATTGTGGTTTTAATTTGCATTTCTCTGATGATTACCGATGTGGAGCATCTTCTCATGTGCCTCTTGGCCATATGAATTTTTTCTTTGGAGAAGTGCCTGTTCAGCTCCTCTGCTCATTTTTTAATTGGCTTATTTGCTTTTTCTTTGTTGAGGTGCGTGAGCTCTTTATATAATTTGGATGTCAGCGCCTTATCGGATGTCATTTATGAATATATTCTCCCATACTGTAGGATGTCTTTTTGTTCTACTGATGGTGTCCTTTGCTGTACAGAAGCTTTTCAGTTTGATATAGTCCCACTTGTTCATTTTTGCTTTTGTTTCCCTTGCCTGGGGAGATATGTTCATGAAGAAGTTGCTCATGTTTATGTACAAGAGACTTTTGCCTATATTTTTTTCTAGGAGTTTTATGGTTTCGTGACTTACATTCAGGTCTTCGATCCTTTTTTACTTTACTTTTGTGTATGGGGTTAGACAGTAATCCACTTTCATTCTCTTGCATGTAGCTGTCCAGTTTTGCCAACACCAGCTCTTGAAGAGGCTGTCATTTTCCCATTGTATATCCAAGGCTCCTTTATCGTATATTAATTGACCATATATGCTGTGTTTATATCTGGGCTCTCTATTCTGTTCCACTGGTCTATGGGTCGCTTCTTGTGCCAGTACCAAATTGTCTTGATTACTGTGGCTTTGTAGTAGAGCTTGAAGTCAGGGCGCACAATTCCCCCTGCTTTATTCTTTCTTCTCAGGATTGCTTTGGCTATTTGGGGTCTTTTGTGGTTCCATATGAATTTTAGAACTATTTGCTCTAGTTCATTGAAGAATGCTGTAGGTATTTTGATAGATTGCATTGAATCTGTAGATTGCTTTAGGCAGGATGGCTATTTTGACAATATTTATTCTTTCTAGCCAAGAGCATGGGATGAATTTCCATTTATTAGTGTCCTCTTTAATTTCTCTTAAGAGTGTCTTGTAGTTTTCAGGGTATAGGTCTTTCACTTCCTTGGTTAGGTTTATTCCTAGGTATTTTATTCTTTTTGATGCAGTTGTGAATGGAATTGTTTTCCTGATTTCTCTTTCTGCTAGTTCATCATTAGTGTATAGGAATGCAACAGATTTCTGTGTATTAATTTTGTATCCCGTGACTTTGCTGAACTCAGATATTAGATCTAGTAGTTTTGGAGTGGATTCTTTAGGGGTTTTTTATGTACAACATCATGTCATCTGCAAACAGGGACAGTTTGACTTCTTCCTTGCCAGTCTGGATGCCTTTTATTTCTTTGTGTTTTCTGATTGCCATGGCTAGGACCTCCAGAACTATGTTGAATAGAAGTCGGGAGAGTGGGCATCCTTCTCTTGGTCCCGATCTTAAAGGAAAAGCTTTCAGCTTCTCGCTGTTATGTATGATGTTGGCTGTGGGTTTGTCATATATGGCCTTTATTATGTTGAGGTACTTGCCCTCTACACTCATTTTGTTGAGAGTTTTTATCATGAACGGATGTTGAACTCCCCTGCCTTTTTGTTGTTGTTTGTTGTGAACTGTTCTTGTTTGCACTTTCATATCATTTTTTGCATTTTGTCACTGAAGTCTTTGTTCTGCTACTCTAATGGTTAGCTGGTAATTTGAAAGAAATATCTTTAAATGAAAAAAAAAGCCTTAAAAAACCCTTCTCTTGTTCTTTTTAGACTATCTGTAAGTTGGAGCTTTATTTCAATGATTAACCAGGCCACGTACATTCTTCTTTAGCCTCTACACCCTGCTTATGCAGGGCCTAATGATCAGCCAGAGTGAATCATAGGGCCTTCTCTGGTTTCAGCCCTGGAACTGCATATAGCATTCTGAATTCCCTAAGTGGCAGTTTTAATTGCTTATCCCAAACCCACCCAGACTCACCCCTATTCCCATCCCTAGCCTATTCCTTCCGAGGCTTTCCATCATTCTGCTATTTGCCCCATCTCTTGCCACTTGCCTCAGGTGGTTGTGGTTAGTATATTCCTTTAAAAACTTTTGACAAAACTGTCTAGGAGGCTGTTCCAATACTCAAGAGAGTTTCAAGAAGGGCAAAACAATGGCAACCCATTCTTGATCCATTAGGTAAAGGCCAGATAGATCTAAAAACACAAACACTGTTCTTTCAGAACATGGTTCATATTGCCCCTTCTGGTACCAGCAAACACTAGAAATGTAGACCTCTATCATCAGAGCTATTGCTGCCTAAAGGGAGTGGAGGAAGTTGGGCGGGTAAATTAAAATTATACATTGTTTTCTTACCAATATTTAGCAACTTCTTTCTTCATTATGTACTCCCCTGGTTTTTGGAAGTTTCTGATTAGATACCAGAGTTGCAAAAAAGTTGATTTTGCTACCTTAATCCTTGCTTCAGTGAAAGGACAGATCCTTGGAGAAAGTTTCAGTTTCAATTTATTTTTTATCGATTGATTTATTGGTTTTCATTAAGCAATCTTGCTAAACAATCAAAATATGCTAATATTCTTTCTGTAGATTAAAAAAACTCATGTCACGTATAATTTCAAATATTGTTCCACTCTTTCCAAACCTTCATACTTTCAAGTTATTTAACGATATTAGACAAAAAAATATATATAACATAAAGTGAACTCCCAGGAATCTACCACTCAACAAAATAACTAAAACATTACCAATAACTTCCTTCTATGTACTCTTTTTTATTTTATCCCTACTATCCACCTTCCAGAGATAATAGTCTTATTTCCTTAATTTTTTTCTAATATAATTTGGCTACAGACATGCACTTCTATAAATAGTATGTTGTTTGTTATAGCCTATTTTTGAGCTTTATAAAATAGTACGGTGTTTGTAGTCTTCAAGACATGCTTTAAACATCCCTTATTATGTTTCTAGGATATATTAATATTGTTGCCTGCAGCTGAAGTTCATACCTTCTCACTCCTGTATGATATTCCATCATAAAGGATGGAAAGAAAGAAAGCCTTAACTTATCCACTCTGTTGTTAACAGACTTATGCTGGTTCCTTTTTCTTTTTCAATACAAACATTACTGAACAAAATATTTATCAAGCGTTTTTATCTGGAAGTAGCAATACTGATATCTGCATGTCCAATTTTGTTAATGCTAAACTATTTTCAAAGTGGTATTAGTACATCCATATAAATTACATCCACTCACAGTATATGAGTATTTCCACTTTTCTACATTCTAACACTTGCTATCAGAATTCTTAATTTTTGCTAATTAATTATGGTCAAAGTTTATAATTCCTTGATTACTAAAGCAGTATTTGAAATTTCCATATAGGGGGCCATTTATATCCTTTTTTATTCTGTGCTATTAATTCCTCTTCATGTTTTTTTTGTTCCTATTTTATTCTAGACTGCATGATCTTTTTCTCAGTAATTTATACTTCTTCATATTCTATATAGTAATGTTTTGTCCATTATATATATGTTAACAAATATATTCTACCAGATTGAGGCTTTTCTTCACCATCTTTAGAGTAAATAAACTGAGTTCTTAATTTTAATAGTCAAATTTATATATCTTTTCTTCATGATTCAGTGCTTTTTGTACTTATTTAAGAAATACTTCCTCACCCTGAGGTCATAAAACTATTTTAAGGTATATTTTCTTCTAAAATTTTCAAACTTTACCTTCCCTCTTTATCTCCTTTATCCACCTAGATTTTGTTTTGTGTGTGTTTATGGATCTATTTTCTTTTTTCTTTTTATGGAAACTCACTATCTTACTAGTATTTATTGAATAGTCTATTTTTTACCCAAATTATTTAGACTGTCATCTCCTTTATATATTAAAGTTCCATACAGGCCTTGGCATATTATTGGGGTCTCTATTCTATTTAATTATTCATTTACTTCTATCTGTATATCAATATTGCAATGTCATATAAATCTTTATATTTATAAATATTTACATTTTCAAACCTTAGGGAATTGAACCAATGCCTGAGAAAGCACCTACAAGAAAACATCAAGTCCAGTTTTAAAAGTAAATCTTACTAAATAGTTATCAAAGAGATATTTTACATAAACTATGCAACTGAATAAAAAATGAGGAAACACTCAATTCATTTTGTTACTAGTATAAACTTCATATATAACATAAGCATGGACAGTAATAGAAAGCAAATAGGCCAATCTTTGTCATAAGAATCTCATATATTAACAAATGGAATAGATATATGGGTAGACAATTGGGTTTATTCCAGAAATGCAAAAATGATTCAACATTTAAAAAATGAATGTAATTTAATTGCATCAAAAAGGAAAAATTACCTAGGAATAAATCTAACCAAGGTGATGAAAGACCTGTATTCTGAAAACCATAAGACACTCATGAGAGAAATTAAAGATGACACAAGTAAATGGAAATCTATCCTGTGCTCATGGAAAGGAAGAGTTTGTCAAAATGGCTATCCTGCCTAAAGCAATTTACAGATTCAATGCAATCCCTATCAAAATCCCACCAAGCATTTCTCAATCAATAACAACAAATAACCCTAAAATTCATATGGCACTACAAAAGACCCTGAGTAGCGAAAGCAATCCTGAGAAAGAAGAACAAAGCTGGGGGTATTATGCTCCCTGAGTTCAAGCTCTACTACAAAGCTTTGATAATCAAAACAGTATGGCACTGGCACAAGAACAGACCCATAGATCAATGGAACAGAATACAGAGCCCAGCTATTATATGAAAAACCCACACATATATGGTCAATTAATATATGATAAAGGAGCCATGGATATACAATGGGGAAAAGACAGCTTCTTCAATAACTAGTGCTGGGAAAACAGGACAGCTATATGTAAGAAAATGAAACTGGGTTACTGCCTAACCCCATACACAAAAGTAAACTTGAAATGAATCAAAGACCTGAATACAAGACATGAAACCATAAAATTTTAGAAGAAAACATAGGCAAAAATTTCTTGAATACAAACATGAGCTATTTTTTTCCTGATGCATCTCCTAAGGCAAGGAAAATAAAATCAAAACTGGGCAAGTGGGACTACGTGAAACTAAAAAGCTTCTGTATAGCAAAGGACACCATCAGTAGAACAAAGCGGCAACCTACAACGTGGGAGACTATATTTGATTTATCTGATAAGGGTTTAACATACAAAAAATATAAAGAGGACTTCTGGGAAGATGGCAGCATGAGCAGGGCGGCGGAAATCTCCTCCCAAAACCATATATATTTATGAAAATGCAACAAACACAACTATTCCTAAAAGAGAGACCAGAAAGTACAGGACAACAACCAGGCTACAGCTACACCTGCGAGAACTCAATGCCTCACGAAGCAGGTAAGACACAAAGGTGCGACCCAGCAGGACCCGAGCACTCCCCCACCCCAGCGCACCGGCGGGAGGAAAAGATTCAGAGCAGGGAGGGAGTGGAAACACAAGCCTGCTAAATAACCAGCCCTGGTGATCTGCGCCGGGAAAACAGACACACATCGCATGGTGTATTGGAGATTAGAGAAACAGAACGGCAGGATCCTAGACGGAGACAAGCGGGTCCCCTCAGTCGGCTCCCCGGGACAAAAGAAAAGTGGGCACTTTTTAAAAAGTCTTAAAGAGACAAGGGCCCAACAGCAGAACAAAATCGCCCCAGCACACTCAGCCCAGCAGGCTGGAAGACTTGGGAAATTTCGGACCCCTTGGCCGGCGGCCAGGCAAAGCAGCTGCGCAAAGGCTTCCCACAGAGATCAGCAGCCTGCCATTCATTCCCTCCCCAGCCGGCACCACAAAGAGTTCGGCAGAGCCGCCACTGCTGGAGAACAGCGGAGAAGCGGCCCCGCCCACAGCAACCGCACAGAATCTACTCCCAGTGGGTGCGCAGCTAAGGGGGAAGAGCCCCAGAACCAGGTCCAGAAGGCACTAAGGGGACCAGAATGCACCCAGGATAACTGCAAACACTCGCAGTGCTATAGGCTAGGCTGAGGGCAACCCCGCACACAGGGAGTTCAGGGGATTTCCCAGAGATTGCCCCCCGGTGTGCAGGAAAACAGCTCAGGCCCAGGAGAAGGGTAAGGAGAACAACAAGCAGGAAAGGAATTTGTTCTCCCAGCTGACACACGTGGCAACTAACAGTGACCACTTTTATCGCCATGAAAAGAGAGAGGAATATGGTCCAGACTAAGATCAGCCAGACAACCCCAGAGAGGGAGCCTGATGGGATGGACATGCATAATCTTCCTGAAAAAGAATTCAGAATAAAAGTCATAACCATACTGATGGATCTACACAGAAATATGCAAGAGCGAAGGGAGGAAGTGAGGGAAGTGAGGAAAGACAATGCAGAAACGAGACAAGCCATCAAAGGGCTTAGCAGCACACTGGACGAGATGCAAGAGACTGTTAATGGAATAGAAATCAGAGAACAGGAATACAGAGAAGCTGAGGCAGAGAGAGATAAAAGGATCTCTACGAATGAAAGAATGTTAAGAGAACTGTGTGACCAATGCAAAGGGAACACTATTCGTATTATAGAAGAACCAGAAGAAGAAGAAGAGAGATAAAGGGATAGAAAGTGTCTTTGAAGAAATAATTTCTGAAAACCTCCCCAAACTGGGGAAAGAAATAGTCTCTCAGACCATGGAAGCCCACAGATCACCCAACACAATGGACCCAAGGAAGACAACACCAAGACACATAATAATTAAAATGGCAAAGATAAAAGATAAGGACAGAGAATTAAAGGCAGCTAGACAGAGAAAAAAGATCACCTCAAAAGGAAAACACATCAGACTGTCATCAGACTTCTCAACAGAAACCTTGCAGGCCAGAAGAGAATGGCATGATATATTTAACATAATGAAACATAAGGGCCTGGAACCAAGAATATTGTATCCAGCAAGATTATCATTTAACTTGGAGGGGGGGATTAAACAATTCCCAGACAAGTGAAAGCTGAGGGAGTTGGCCTCCCATAAACGACCTCAACAGGCTATCTTAAAAGGACTGCTCTACATGGAAGCACTCCTAAGTCTAAAACGATGTCACCAGAGAAAATAAAATCACAGCAAAGAAAGCAGACCATCCAAACACTAACTAAAGGCAAAGAATGAAACACCTAGTATATAAAGAATGGAGGAGGAAGAATAAAGGGAGAGAAATAAAGAATCATCAGATTGTCAAGATGGCAAAGATCAAAGACAAGGACAGACTATTAAAGGCAGCTAGAGAGAGAAAAAAGATCACCTACAAAGGAAAACCCATCAGACTGTCATCAGACTTCTCAACAGAAACATTACAGGCCAGAAGAGAATGGCATGATATATTTAACGTAATATATCAGAAGGGCCTCGAACCAAGAATATTCTATCCAGCACGATTATCATTTAAATATGACGGAGGGATTAAACAATTTCAAGACAAAAGAAAGTTGAGAGAGTTTACCACCCATAAACCACCACAACAGGATATCTTAAACGGACTGCTCTAGAGGGAAACACCCCTAAGGCTAAAAAGATGTCACCAGAGAAAATAAAAGCATAGCAAAGAAAGCAGACCATCCAAATACCAACTAAAGGCAAAGAATAAAACACCTAATATATAAAGAAAGGAGGAGGAAGAATAGGAAGGGAGAGATAAAGAAACATCAGACGGCGTTCACAATAACTTAACAAGAAAGTTAAGTTAGATTCTTAGATAGTAAAGAAGCAACCCTTGAACCTTTGGTAACCACGAATCCAAAGCCTGCAATGGCAATAAGTACATATCTATCAATAATCACCCTAAATGTAAATGGACTGAATGCAAAAATCAAAAGACACAGAGTAACAGAGTGGATAAAAAAGCAAGAACCATGTATATGCTGCTTACAAGAGACTCACCTTAAACCCAAAGATATACACAGACTAAAAGTGAAGGGATGGAAAAAGATATTTCATGCAAACAACAAAGAGAAAAAAGCAGGTGTTGCAGCACTTGTATCAGATAAAATAGACTTCAAAATGAAGAAAGTAGCAAGAGATAAAGACGGACACTACATAATGATAAAGGGGTCAGTCCAACAAGAATATATAACCATTATAAATATATATGCACCCAACACAGGAGCATCAGCATATGTGAAACAAATACTAACAGAAGTGAAGGAGGAAACAGACAGCAATGCAATTATTCTAGGAGACTTTAACACGCCACTCACTCCAAAGGATAGATCAACCAGGCAGAGGATAAGTAAAGACACAGAGGCACTGAACAACACACTAGAACAGATGGACCAAACAGATATCTACAGAACTCTGCACCCAAAAGCAGCACGATACACATTCTTCTCAAGTGCACATGGAACATTTTCCAGAATAGACCACATACTAGGCCACAAAAAGAACCTCAGTAAATTCAAAAATATTGAAATCTTACCAACCAACTTCTCAGATCACAAAGGTATAAAACTAGAAATAAATTTCAGAAAGAAATCAAAAAGGCTCACAAATGCATGGAGACTTAACAACATTCTCCTAATGAATCAATGGTTAACGACCAAATCAAAACAGAAATCAAAGAATATATGGAGACTAATGACAACAACAACACAAAGCCACAACTTCTGTGGGACGCAGCGAGGGCAGTCTTAAGAGGAAAGTACATTGCAATCCAGGCCCATTTAAAGAAGGAAGAACACTCCCAAATGAACAGTCTAAGGACACAATTATTGAAATTGGAAAAAGAAGAACAAATGAGGCCCAAAGTTACCAGAAGGAGAGACATAATAAAGATCAGAGAAGAAATAAATAAAATTGAGAAGAATAAAACAATAGAAAAAATCAATGAAACCAAAA
>JAQQAC010023519.1:12042896-12054751 GCA_029783875.1 Phataginus tricuspis | reverse complement strand
AGAATAAAGAATACAAAATACACTTAAATGCATTTTGTTAGGGTACATCAAAAGCAGTGTTTCAAATCAGTGGGAAAAGATGGCTATCAAAAAAAGATAGTAGAACAATAGGTTAGCTATATAGGAAAAAAACTGAATACTTAACTTGTCTCCTTACCTAAAATAAGCTCATGAATGAGGAGGAAGTTTAAGTTGTCCCTGATGCATTATGGTCTAAAGTGGGGGAAAATCCCTGAAGAATTTCTAGAACTGAGTTGCACAATGATGGAATAGTATATCTCAAGGCTTATGAAAGTGATGCTGACTTAGCTATGCAACCACTTGGTAAGCCAGTAATTTTAATTCTCACTAGAATTTAAGTTCATCAAGAGCTGTGCCCTTGTCTGTCTTCCCCATGCTGTACCATAATGCCTAAAACACAGACTAGCTTATAGTAGGAGCTTAATGTGTGTTGAATAAATACATTAATTATACATGTTCAGGAATATGGGACTTTCAAATGTATTCTATAGGATGCTTAGAAGTCATGAAAACAGGCACACAGACTGCACAAAAAGGAAGCTTCACCACTCTGCATCTCTGGTAACACAGCTCGTGAGAAAAGTTGTTTTACTTTCCTGAGTCTTCGTGCATGGGCTCAGTTGTAGTAGAAGGCAGAGGAGTTTACTAAACCCTGCTAAGCATCTCTTGGAGTGACAGGTAAAACAGTGATGGGGCACGTAGTTCACCTGGGGTTGGACACATGCATGGTAAATGCTTTTTGAATCTGACGGGCAGAGAAGGGTGAAACAGAAACCCTGGCTGCTGGGCAAAACGATATAATCTTGCCTCCTCTTGTTGGGTTCAAGAACAAATCCAGTTGGTGGCATTTCATAGAGCCAGAGCAGGGAAGGGAGTTTCTCATTTAAAACAACAAAGGAATAGCCAAGTCAGAGAGGCAAACAAAACTAAGAACCCATATGGGTAATTTTGATCTGAGAATCATGAAGGAGAATTTTGGGTGGAGAAGAGAGAAAGTGTTACCAGACCAAAAGGATAGAGAAGCAAATATTATGGTAGAGTAAGACGTTAAGAGAGAAGGGAGCTGCACATATGAGAACAGAAGTAAGTTTAAAGTACGTTATCCAGGATGACCTTGAGTGTATAAATGACAATGAACTTTGGAGTAACTCCAATCAGGGTTCTGAAACTGTAATAGCGGGGCGAAGCGGGGAAGTAACTTACTTCTGCGAGCCTCACTTTCCTTGACTATAAACATGCTGAATTAATGTTACCTTAGATAATTGTGCTATTTGACTGATATAACACATAAAAAACACATGACAAGTAACTTTTCTCATGAGCCCTAAGTGGCAATATTGGTATAAGTACTAATAATGGATAATCTTATTTATACATCTATTAGCCAGGAAATGAGAGCTTTGTGTGCCAGCCAAGTTTAAAGAGCCCAAGAAAGAATGGACCTTTGTCATGGAGATGAAAAGATTCACTGATTCCAATACTACATTACGAGGGTGGGGTGGGAGACTAGTAAAGCCAGAGACCATGCCTGAATCAGGTCCCCCAGGTCCTGTGGCAAAAGATGAAAGTAGTGGTCCTCACAAAGGATGGTGGGTTTCCCTTATTATGCTGGTTGGTTGGTGAGCTGTGAGCAGAAGAGACAGGCATGGAGAACACTAGCCAGTCTTGCACTGTGGCAAAGATGAAGGAATTTCTGCTCTTCTCTCCTGACCCTGGGGCTTCTCTGTAGACTCTGCCACCACCACCACCGCCCTGACTGCCCCGGCATCTGGTTCCCCTGAGCATCTGTTCTGGCTGGTGGGATCTTGGCTCTCCCTCAGTACCAATCCTAGGACCCCCTGTGCAATAATCACTCATTTTCTTATGGTTGTAGGAACTAAACTGACCAACAGTTTCTCCTTTTCCCTCCGACAACTAATCTGACCACTCCATAATACAGTTTGGATTGGGAATTGGTAGTTCGTCCTTTACAGTGGCCATTAACCTGCTGTTTGTAATGACCTACTTCCTTCTGTGTCCATTGCTAAACAATGAACTATTTGAGGGCTCAGGTGTTAATCCTGCTTAATATTTAAGCCTCCGTACAGAAAAGAACTTTACCTCTTTCACCCGTTTACCCCTGGTAACTATATAGCTTCACATCTTCCTCACCCTCAAAAATGCATACAATAAGTTGTCAAGTTCACTAATGAGCAAAATCATTACTTTAAAAGATGCTGTACCATCCTTATATGCTCACTCTTTATACTTCTTGAATGTCTAAAATTGGTTGTCTGAGTCAAAACTAGTTCTGCTTTGCAGACCTAGCCATCTTGGATTTGGGGCATGAAAGTGGGAGTGGCTGTGCATAGCATCAGGAAACACTACTGAAGTCACGATTCTAAACTGTGCTACAGTTCAATTTTACCAGCACAGTAGGCAGCAGCTTATCTATACGAGTAGTCAGGGACAGGTAACAAGTAATAGCCCTTACTCCTTTAGAGTAGTTTTTGGGCTGGGGCATAATGCTGAATAATTATATGGAAAGCCAACCCAACACAGCCTTCTCAGAGAAAAATACTTTCTCCAATTAAAAAAACATAAGGGAAAACATTTCCATAGTAATATTTCTACAATATGTTCTCTGGCATAATAAGCCAAGGCAGCTTCACATTTCTTTACAAGCTTTAAGTTAGGATACAATTAGTTGAGTAGGAATTTCCTGTGGCTAACATAGGAAAATGAGCCCTCATACAATGTCCGCTAACACTCACCAGTAGTAAGCAGCACGGAATGAAGAAGCACATGAGATCCCACAGCAAAGCAGAGAGCCAGTAAGTAAGTACATAAACTCCACTCAAAAACTGGATGTGCTTTGCCTTAGAGGTTCTGTCAATCACAGTCTGATGGCACAAGGAACTGACCACAACAGCCATGCCAAAAGCCAAACACAATACTATTTGGAATCCATCTGTAGGCCTACAGAAGATGAAACAAAAGATGAAATAAATGATGAAATGAAAGTAGAAGATGATTTCAGTAACCATTTTCAAATGTATATGGCCAGATAACAAGAGGATATATTAAGGCTCAATTCCAGTAAAAGGAAAAATCATACATACACTACATTAGAACCCTGAAGAGGGAGAGGTTGAGGCTTGTTGACGACTTGAATGGAAGCACTGGGGCCAGAAAGTAACATAAAAAGAATGTTGTCAAACACCGCCAGAGATATTGCAGCAGAATGGTATGCCTCAATATTGAACAAAATAGTAAATACTGTTTTATTTTGCTCAACCTCAATGGAAAGTGCAATAACGCAGAAGTCACGGCACTCTTTACTTTCCAATATGTAGTTCGTTATATTACCTAGAATAAAGAAAGGAATTGGTCAGTGCGTGAACATGTACTAATTCACCTACCTACTACTTATGTTGGAAAGAAAAGACCAAAAATTTCTTTCCTCTGATTTCTTCCCTTTACAACTTCCTACATGGCTATTTCTAATCTTTACCTTTCTCCTCAAGAGTTCTACTCCATCACTAATTCCTACAATAATCTCACTACATAGTCCACAACTTGAAAAAAAACAATAAATTACTAAGAATTTCTTGCTCTATTTCTTATCTAAAGCAAACATGGTTTGTTCTTTTTTTCAAAATTGTTTTGATTTCTCAAACAACTGACATTTTTCAAAATGTCATTTGCATTTCCCTATATATTTGAGGATTGGCTTGTCCATTTCTATAAAAAAAATGTCTTCTAGACTTTTGATAGGAATCACATTGAATCTATACATCAATTGGGGAAGAATTGCTACCCAAACAATATTTAGTTTTCTGATCCATGACATGGAATATCTCTCCATGTATCTAAAACTTTAGTTTCCCTCAGCAATATTTTATAATTTTCAGTGTACAGGCCTTATATTTTTTTTCTTAAATCTATTCCTAAGTATTTTATCCGTTTTGATGCTATTGTGCGTTTTGGTCATTTGTGTCTTCCTCTGCCCCTTAAAAGAGTCCATTTCACCAAAATTGGATTTAAAAACTTTTAGTCTGAAAACATCTGCCTCTTGTTTGGAGTGTTTACTCCATTTACATTTAATGTAATTACTGATACGCTTGGATTTATAACTGTCATTTTGCTATTCGTTTTTTTTATTTTGCTATCATTAATGTACAATTACATGAGCAACATTATGGTTACTAGACTCCCCCCATTATCAAGTCCCCACCACATACCCTATTACAGTCACTGTCCATCAGTATAGTAAGATGCACTTGAATCACTGCTTGTCTTCTCGATGTTATACTGCCGTCCCCGTATCGCCCCCCTACATATATGTGCTAATCCTAATGATCCTTTTCCCCCCTTATCCCTCCCTTCCCACCCATCCTCCCCAATCCCTTTCCCTTTGGTAACTGTTAGTCCATTCTTGGGTTCTGTGAGTCTGCTGCTGTTTTGTTCCTTCAGTTTTTTCTTTGTTCTTATATTCCACAGGTGAGTGAAATCATTTGATATTTGTCTTTCTCTGCCTGGATTATTTCTCTGAGCATAATACCCTCTAGCTCCATCCATGTTGTTGCAAATGGTATGATTTTTCTTCTTATGGCTGAATAATATTCCATCGTGTATATGTACCACATCTTTTTTTCTTTTTTGCTAATATTAATATACAATTACATGAGCAACATTATGGTTAATAGACCCCCCATTATCAAGTCCCCACCACATACCTCATTGCAGTCACTGTCCATCAGCATAGAAGGATGTTATAGAGTCACTACTTGTCTCCTCTGTGTTCTACTGCCTTCCCCGTATCCCCGGCACCCCACCCCCACCCCTGCTACATTATGTATGCTAATTATAATACACCTTTTTCCCCTTATCCCTCCCTTCCCACCCATCCTCCCCAGTCCCTTTCCCTTTCGTAACTGTTAGTCCATTCTTGGGTTCTGTGAGTCTGCTGCTGTTTTGTTCCTTCGGTTTTTTCTTTGTTCTTATACTCCACATATGAGTGAAATCATTCGGTACTTGTCTTTCTCGGCCTGGCTTATTTCACGGAGCATAAAACCCTCTAGCTCCATCCATATTGTTGCAAATGGTAGGATTTGTTTTCTTCTTATGGCTGAATAATATTCCAATATGTATATATACCACATCTTCTTTATCCATTCATCTACTGATGGACACTTAGGTTGCTTCCATTTCTTAGTTTTTGTAAATAGTGCTGCAATAAACATAGGGGTGCATATGTCTTTTTCAAACTGTGCTTCTGCATTCTTAGGGTAAATTCCTAGGAGTGGAATTCCTCGGTCAAATGGTATTTCTATTTTGAGTTTTGTAAGGAACCTCCATACTGCTTTCCACAATGGTTGTACTAATTTACATTCCCATCAGCAGTGTAGGAGGGTTCCCCTTTCTCCACATCCTCACCAACATTTGTTGTTGTTTGTCTTTTGGATGGCGGCCATCCTAACTGGTGTGAGGTGATATCTCATTGTGGTTTTAATTCGCATTTCTCTGATGACTAGTGATGTAGAGCATCTTTTCATGTGCCTGTTGGCCATATGAATTTCTTCTTTGGAGAAGTGCCTGTTCAGCTCCTCTGCACATTTTTTAATTGGCTTATTTGCTTTTTGTTTGTTGAGGTACATGAGCTCTTTATATAATTTGGATGTCAACCCCTTGTCGGATATGTCATTTATTAATACATTCTCCCATACTGTAGGTGTCTTTTTGTTCTACTTATGGTGTCCTTTGCTGTACAGAAATTTTTTAGTTTGACACCCACTACTGCCTTTTTGTGTTAAATACATATGTTATAGTGTACTAGTTAGCTTCCTTTGTTGTTGTTTTACTATTTTTTAAAGTTATGTTCTCAGTGGTGCTCTGGGGATTACAATATGAATCCTAACTTTAAACAACCTAATTCAGTTGAATACCAACTTTCTTCTGATAGCATAAAGAAATTTTGCCCCAACATAGCTTCATTCTCTCCTCTCTCCTTCATGTTATTATTATGCTATAAATTACACATTTATGTATTTAAGCCCATTAACAGTTTTCTAATTATAGTTTTATGAGCTTTTACAGAAGTTATAGGCAATAATATTCGTGGCTATACTGTCTTTTATATTTACATATGTAATTACCTTTACCAGTGTTCTTATTTCTTTGTATGGATCAGAGTTACTGTCTAGTGTCTTTTCTTTTCAGCCTGAAGAAATTCCTTTAGCATTTCTTATGGGAAGGTCTACTGGTGATGAATTCTGTTTTTGTTTATCTAGGGATGTCCTTTTCAGTTTTGAAGGAGAAATGTGCTAGATGTAATACCCGTGGTTGAAAATATTTTGGCACTTTGTGTCATCCCACTGTCTTCTGACCTCTAAAGTTTCTTTGTCAGTTGTTAATCTTATTAATACTCCCCGATGAGGTAAGTCATTTTTCTCTTCTTCTTTCAACATACTATCTTTGTCTTTGACTTTCACCATTTCGATTATGATGTATCTAGGTGTGAATATCTTTGTGTTTATTATATTTAGACTCATTGAGCTTCTTGGATATAAAGTTTAATGCTTTTAATCAAATTTGGTAAGTTTTCAGTGATTATTTCTTCAAAATGTTTCTCTCTGTCACCCCCCTTGCCTTCTTGTACTTCCATTATGCTTATGTTGGTGCACTTACATTGTCCCACATGCCTCAGAAGCTCTCCCCTCCCGTTTTCTTCCTTTTGTCTCACACATTGGAGAATAATCCTTATTGACCTACCTTCAATTTTGCTGATTCATTTTTCTGCCAATTTAAATCTGTTGAGTCATTCTGGTGAACTTTTCATTTCAGTTATGCCTTTCAACTGTAAAATTTCTTTGTGTTTTTAAAAAATTTTTATATTTAAAAAAGTGTACTTTATCAATATTATCTTCTTCTAGAGACATAGTTGCATTCTTTAAACTTACTTCTTTTAGTACTTTGGAAATATTTGTAATAGCTGATTTAAAGTGTCTATTTGTATACTAAGTTCAACATCTGACCTCTACTGGCTGTTTTTACCCTCTGTGTGTGGGCCATACTGTTCTGTTTCTTTATTAATTTTCTGGGGCTGTCATAACAAAGTACCAAATCCTGGGTGAGCTAAACAAAAGAAATTAATTTTCTCACAGTTCTAGAAGACAGAAGAGTTGGTGTGTTCTAAGGCCTATCTTCTTGGCTGATAGATGGCTTTCCTCTCCCTGTAACTTAACATGGTCTTCCCTCTTCCCATGCACATCTGTATCCTAATTGCTTCCTCTTATAATGACACCAGGTCATAATGGATCAGGACCAACCCTAATGACTTCATTCTAATTTCTTTAAAGACCTTATATCCAAATACAGTTACATTCTGAGGTACTGGAGGCTAGGACTTCAAAATGTGAATTTTGAAGGGACCCAATGCAGCCCACAACCTTTTCCCTTCTCTTCTATTGTTGAAAACTGGAAATTTAAGATAGTGTTAACAACTCTGGTATCTATACTCCCCTCTCAATCCTTTTGTTGTTACTGTTTTGTTTTTTTTTTAATTATTTCAGTTCATTTGGTTAGAGACTTATGCGGATTAGTTCTGTAGATTCTGTTTTGTCTATAGCATGCAGCCATTTATTTCTCTGATAGACTAAAAACATTCTAGCCTTTATTTTTAAACCTGGTTCCTATGGGTCAGCCTGGGTTGGAATAATTTACTGATCAGCTAAAAAATCTCTTATAAATGTTTAAAGCCAGTAAGACTTTCACCCTTTGCCAGAGGGATCTATGTAGGAAGGCAGCACACTTTTGGATTTTAGGCAGTTAACAAGTCAGCCTCAACGTTCACTTCTTGCTCATACAGGATCTCAACCTTAACTAGAAGTGAGCGCCTGGGGCCTTCTCCTTTTCTAGGTCATTTTAGCCATGTACACTACAATTCTAGGCCTTCTAGATAACAAAGAATATCAGAACTTTGCAAAGTTCATTGTAGCTATCTAGCTCTCCAGGTATTCCTTTAAACCTGCTTTTTGGCCAGGTTCTTCTTTGGCCTAAATGAAATCAGAGCCTTAGCCAACTGTGCTGATAATACCAGCAGACTGCTATTTTTAGTAATGCCTGGGGATAGGCTTTCCTCAAAGAGCCAAGCTCTGATACAAATCCAACAGCCACAATGCCCTGGGAAAGGGGTTTCTCAGGCGCTGCTATTTCAGTTAAAGCACTGACTCTAGGGATGAAGGTTATAACAAAGCTCTAAAGGGATCAGTCCTTTGTGTTAGCGGTCAATCTATGAGCTTTTCACGGCTAGCATACTACTGAGCTGGGGGTGGAGAACGATGGGAATGTCCTAAGTTAAATTGCCACAGACTTACTGTTTTTATAGACCTGATTGTTTCAATAGTTTCCTTTTGGAATAGACACTTTTTAGTTTGTCCTGTGCTTTTGGTTAATTTCTAGGTTCTAAACTGGTTGATTTTTAAAAACTGTTTTCCAAGTATTCTTGTTGCTTTTGTGGGAGAACGGGTTCATTCCACCATGCCCAAAATAAAAATTCTCCATGCACTAGGTTTTGGGATGATTTGTTACACAGCAATAGATAAAAAATGAGCTAATTAAAGGGTTGTTTACGCATTAAGAAAGATAACACAGAGAAAATGCTCAGTATGGATTTTACAAAAGTTAAGCATTGAAAAAATTAAGTACAATTACTTATACTACCTTCAAAAAATTAGTTCTGAGGAGCCAATCTATTAAGTCTTTAGCCATCTGATTTTAGAAAGGTCAGTATACTAACCTGAAGGACAACCTTCAGATCTTGGAACCAACATTCCACCCTGCGAGAGAGAGCTTAGAGAAACATTTTTGACTTGTGATCAGAATAAAAATTCTATGCTAAATTTCACAATACAGTATTTTGGCTCTTTTACTTGTGCCCTGAAAGGTGATGCAATTAGCTGAAAGACCATCTACAGCCAAAATGCCTCCATTAATTATTAGTTTTTGTGGCCAGTTGTCTTGAAGTATACATTTTTTTGCCTCTGATTTAGCTGCCTCTAAGACACTGGTAATTAGTAGGAAAAGAACTAAATGGGGTAGCTAAATACCATAGTTAAGTCCCTTCTTTGTGACACAAATAGTCTTCATATACCATTTTTTTCCTGTGGATCTTACCTTCCACTTCCCGAGTTCTTGGTTCTTAGGCTTTAGAAAAATCTTTAGGTTCCTTATAAAATCCAAAGCCAAATCAGAATTCCCTGAAATTGAGTAAGGCACAATTGTTCGACCATATTGTCTCAAATCCAGTTCTGTAGCAGGCATTTCATCTTGTAATTTTACTGTTATTAAGAGATAGGCAGTGACAGCCAAAATTACTGGTATCTGTAGCAACATAAATTTCCAATTGCGCCAAGTGAATAGTGCTCGCTTTATAAACATGGAACGAAATTGCTGGCAGTGAAGTGGAAACTAAAAAGAGGAGAGAAGCAGTGTTTCAATGGTTGGTGGCCCCAGTAAGATATTCATATTGAAATCCATTAATATAATGCCTCAAACTTTTAAAGATATAAACACATAATACAAATACACCCTTGAACTGAACCCAAGAAAACAAGAAGGTATAAAAGTTTTATTTCTGTAAGATAGTAAGAGAAAGGATTAAGATCTGGTTTTTGATCTACCTACCTTGAAAAATCTTAGCAAGATGATTTCATTCATTAATATACTTATACTATTTCTGTTATGGAAAACAAAATTACATCTATTTCTTTTAATTAACAGTAAACCACAATATTTCTGTTTCTCCATTTTAAAGGGAACTATCTCAATGACAGTTGTGTAATACTATTATCCTTTACCAGGTTTTGGTACATAAACTACAGTTCATAGTGACAAAATGCCCCCAGTCTGGTCAATTAATACCTTCTGATTACAATAGTCATAACTCTTGGGTCTTGTCTTTGAAACAAAGGAAAAATTTATGAGAAAATGTAAATTTTTCAAAGTGATTTTGAGAAATAATAATGGTGAGTAGCAGTTGTGATCTTTATCTAGAACCCATTTCTCTTGCATCAGGAAGTTAATGGGGTTGTTGTACAGACTGTTCCATATCTGGCTAGATCTTCTTTGACTAAACTCCAAACATCTTTTCAGTTCAGATATTAAACAAAGGGTACATCTTACACTCAAGCTGAACATACTGGTTTTACATTCTCACTGAATATGCTCACCCCAGTATTAAATTTAACGGTAGCAATTTCATTCAGTCTGGAAGAAACTGATCTCTCACAATTTCTGGGCATATTCATATTCCGCTTCATGTCTTGACTTATTTTTTGACCCTTCAAGGAAGGGGAACGACGGACAGGTTCAATATCCATCTGGGAGGTTTCCGGCTTATTGACCCTATATACACACACATACACAAAAAAACATAAGAGCGTTTCATTTTGACGATAGCCTCAATCTATTTTATTTGGGGAGTATCAAAAAAGTTCCAAATTTGGAGGACTCCTTGATCTTTCTCAGTGATTGTCAGGTGTTTTGTATAGAGGCAGTATGATAACAGTGGCTCCCAAAGTCAGTCAGAGGACTGTTCTCAATCCACAGCAAAATTTCTAACATTCTGAAGCAACATGAGAAAAACAATTACAGTATATTGTATATTTCATTCAGTTGAGTTTATTCAGTTAAAGAACTTACCTTTAATTGAAGATAATAACTCTCCTTTGGGAGTTAAAATGTTATGAAATGAGGGGACATTGGAGGATTTTTTTGTTTTTTAAATCCTCACATATCCATTTCCGGGTATATATGCAAAGGAAATAAAAATCACTATTTTGGAAGCTGTATCATTGCAGCATTATTCACAATAGCCAAGATATATAAACAAACTGTTTGTTTACAGGGTGTCTGAATTTAGTCCATTTATTTTTTTATTTTCCAGTTTTAGTGGAAATGACTGACAAATAAAAACTACATATATTTAAGGTACAGAACATGTTTTGATATGTATATACACTGTGAAATGATTACCACAATCAAGCTAATTAACTTATGCATCACCTCACCTTTTTTTTTTGGTGATGAGAACACTTGAGACTTACTCTTAGCCTATGAGCACATTTCAAATTTCAATACACTATTATTAACTATAGTCAAGATACTGTACTTGTGGAGACATAGAGAACTCCATACTTAGTCATCTTATAACTGAAAGTTTGTATCCTTTGACCAATATTTCTTATTTTCACCACCCTGTGGCCCCTAGTAATCACCATTCTATTCTACTACTGGGTTCAAATTACTTATTTATTTATTTGTTTGTTTCTTTGTTTGTTTATTTAGGTCCTACTTAGCCTTTTATTTTTATTTTTATTTTTTTACAATTCATTTTGGTATCATTAACCTACAATTACATGTGCAATATTATGATGATTAAACCACCCCCTTCATCAGGTCCCCCCCACCAACCCCATTACAGTCACTGTCCATCACCGTAGTGAGATGGTATAGAGCCACTACTTGTCTTCTCTGAGTTGTACAGCCCTCCCCGTACCCCCGCTACCCTACATCTGCTAATCGTAATGCCCCTTTTACCCTCTTATCCCTCCCTTCCCACCCATCTTCCCCAGTCCCTTTCCCTTTCGTAACTATTACTCCGTTCTTGGGTTCTGTGAGTCTGCTGCTGTTTTGTTCCTTCCGTTTTTTTCTTTGTTCTTATACTCCACATATGAGTGAAATCATTTGATACTTGTCTTTTTCGGCTTGGCTTATTTCACTGAGCATAATACCCTCTAGCTCCATCCATGTTGTTGCAAATGGTAGGATTTGTTTTCTTCTTATGGCTGAAT
>JAQQAC010023519.1:11893791-12040126 GCA_029783875.1 Phataginus tricuspis | reverse complement strand
CCCAGGGATGAATCCCACTTGATCATGGTGTATGATCCTCTTGATGTATTTTTGAATTCGGTTTGCTAATATTTTGTTGAGTATTTTTGCATCTACGTTCATCAGGGATATTGGTCTGTAATTTTCTTTTTTAGTGAGGTCTTTGCCCGGTTTTGGTATTAAAGTGATGCTGGCTTCATAGAAAGAGTTTGGAAGTATTCCCTCCTCTTCTATTTTTTGGAAAACTTTAAGGAGAATGGGTGTTATTTCTTCTCTATATGTCTGGCAGAATTCAGAGGTGAATTCATCAGGTCCGGGGGTTTTGTTGTTGGGTAGTTTTTTGATTACCAATTCAATTTTGTTGCTGGTGATTGGTCTGTTTAATTTTTCTGTTTCTTGCTTGGTCAGTCTTGGGAGGTTGTATTTTTCTAAGAAGTTGTCCATTTCTTCTCGGTTTTTCAGCTTGTTAGCATACAGATACTCATAACATTCTCTTATAATTCTTTGTATTTCTGTGGGGTCCGTCGGTGTTTTTCCTTTCTCATTTCTGATTCTGTTTATGTTTGTAGATTCTCTTTTTCTCTTAATAAATCTGGCTAGGGGTTTATCTATTTTGTTTATTTTTTCAAAGAACCAGCTCTTGGTTTCATTGATTTTTTTCTATTGTTTTGTTCCTCTCAATTTTATTTATTTCTTCTCTGATCGTTATTATGTCCCTCCTTCTGTTGACTTTGGGCCTCCTTTGTTCTTCTTTTTCCAATTTCAATAATTGTCTCTTTAGACTGTTCATTTGGGAATGCTCTTCCTTCTTTAAATAGGCCTGGATTGCATTATAGTTTCTTCTTAGAACTGCCTTTGCTGCGTCCCACAGAAGTTATGGCTTTGTGTTGTTGTTGTCATTAGTCTCTATATATTCTTTGATTTCTGTTTTGATTTGGTCGTTAACCCATTGATTCATTAGAAGAATGTTGTTAAGTCTCCATGTATTTGTGAGCCTTTTTGATTTCTTTCTAAAATTTATTTCTAGTTTTATACCTTTGTGATCGGAGAAGTTGGTTGGTAGGATTTCAATATTTTTGAAATTACTGAGGTTCTTTTTGTGGCCTAGTATGTGGTCTATTCTGGAAAATGTTCCATGTGCACTTGAGAAGAATGTGTATCCTGTTGCTTTTGGGTGCAGAGTTCTGTAGATATCTGTTAGGTCCATCTTTTCTAGTGTGTTGTTCAGTGCCTCTGTGTCTTTACTTATTCTCTGTCTGGTTGATCTATCCTTTGGATTGAGTGGTGTGTTGAAGTCTCCTAAAATGAATGCATTGTTGTCTATTTCCTCCTTCAATTCTGTTAGTATTTGTTTCTCATATGTTGGCGCTCCTGTGTTGAGTGCATATATGTTTATAATGGTTATATCTTCTTGTTGGACTGACCCCTTTACCATTATGTAATGCCCTTCTTTATCTCTTGCTACTTTCTTCGTTTTGAAGTCTATTTTGTCTGACACAAGTACAGCAACACCTGCTTTTTTCTCTTTATTGTTTGCATGAAATATCTTTTTCCATCCCTTGTCTTTTAGTCTGTGTATATCTTTGGGTTTGAGGTGAGTGTCTTGTAAGCAGCATATAGATGGGTTTTGGTTTTTTGTTTTTGTTTTTGTTTTACAATTTATTTTATTTTAGTATCATTAACCTACAATTACATGAGCAATATTGTGATGATTGAACTACTCCCTTCATCAGGTCCCCCCCACCAACCCTATTACAGTCACTGTCCATCAGTGTAGTGAGATGAGAATCACTACTTGTCTTCTCTGAGCTGTACAGTCCCACCCGTACCCACCCACCCTATTATCCACTCTGTTACTCTGTGTCTTTTGATTGGTGCATTCAGTCCATTTACATTTAGGGTGGTTATTGATAGATATGTACTTATTGCCATTGCTGGCTTTGGATTCGTGGTTACCAAAGGTTCAAGGGTTGCTTCTTTACTATCTAAGAATGTAACTTAACTTTCTTGTTAAGTTATTGTGAACGCTGTCTGATGTTTATTTCTCCCTTCCTATTCTTCCTCCTCCATTCTTTATCTATTGGGTGTTTTATTCTTTGCCTTTAGTTAGTATTTGGATGGTCTGCTTTTTTTGCTATGATTTTATTTTCTCTGGTGACATCTTTTTAGCCTTAGGGGTGCTTCCCTCTAGAGCAGTCCGTTTAAGATATCCTGTAGTGGTGGTTTATGAGAGGCAAACTCTTTCAACTTTCCTTTGTCTGGAAATTGTTTAATCCCTCCGTCATATTTAAATGATAATCGTGCTGGATACAATATTCTTGGTTCGAGGTCCTTCTGTTTCATTACGTTAAATATATCATGTCATTCTCTTCTGGCCTGTAAGGTTTCTGTTGAGAAGTCTGATGATAGTCTGATGGGTTTTCCTTTGTGGGTGATCTTTTTTCTCTCTCTAGCTGCCTTTAATACTCTGTCTTTATCTTTGACCTTTGTCATCTTAATTATTATGTGTCTTGGTGTTGTCTTCCTTGGGTCCCTTGTGGTGGGAGTTCTGTGGGATTCCGTCGACTGCGAGACTATTTCCTTCCCCAGCGTGGGAAAGTTTTCAGCAATTATTTCTTCAAAGACACTTTCTGTCCCTTTTTCTCTCTCTTCTTCCTCTGGTACTCCTATAATGGGAATATTGTTCCGTTTGGATTGGTCACACAGTTCTCTCAATATTCTTTCATTCCTAGAGATCCTTTTTTCTCTCAGTACCTCAGCTTCTTTGTATTCCTCTTCTCTAGTTTTTATTTCATTTATCGTCTCCTCCACCGTATCCAATCTGCTTTTAACACCGTCCATTGTGTTCCTCCAGGATTGGATCTCTGACCGGAATTCATTCCTGAGTTCTTGAATATCTTTCTGTACCTCCATGAGCATGTTCATGATTTTTATTTTGAACTCTCTTTCAGGGAGAGTCATAAGGTCCATATCATTAAAATCTTTCTCAGGAGTTGTATTCATAATTTTACTCTGGACCAGGTTCCTTTGGCGTTTCATATTTGTGTATGGAGCCCTCTAGTGCCCAGAAGCTCTACTCTCTGGAGCTGCTCAGCCCCTGAAGCAATGTCAGGGATTGTAGGGGAGTGGTATTGGTGTCTTGGGGGAGGAAAGGGCTGTTTCCTGGTTCCTGGCTGCTATGCCTGTCTCCACTGTCTGAACCGGTGGGCTGATCACACAGGTATATAAGCCTCTGTGCTTTGCCTTTTAATGGGTTCAACTTTTTTAGATGCCATATATAAATGAAATCATGCAGTGTTTGTCTATGCCTAGCTTATTTCACTTAGCATAATGTTCTCCAGGTTCACCAATGTTGTCACAAATGCAGGATTTCCTTCTTTTTTAAGGCTGAGTCATATTCCATTATGTGTGTGTCTGTATATATAATCACATTTTCTTTATACATTCATCTGTCACTGGATACTCACTTTGTTTACATATCTTGGCTATTGTGAATAATGATGCAGTGATCTATCTTCCAAAATAGTGATTTTTATTTACTTTGGATATATACCCAGAAGTGGGATTACTGTATCATACAGTAGTTCCATTTTTACTCTTTTGAGGAATCTCCATACTCTTTTACACAATGGCTGTACCAACATACATTCTTATCAACGATGTATAAGGTTCTTTTTCTCTATATCCTTTTTACCTTTTGACCTTTTGATAATAGTCATCCTAACAGCCATGAGATGATATTTCATTGAGGTTTTGACTTGTATTTCCCTCCTTAGTGATGTTGAACATCTTTTCATATGCCAGTTGTCCATCCATTTCTTTGTCTTCTTTGGGAAAAAATGTCTCCTCAGGTACTTTGCCCATTTTAAAATTCTGTAACTTATTTATTTTGCTATTAAGTTTTTTGGGGGGTATTTTGGATATTAACCCCTTATGGGATATATGGTCTGCAAATATTTCCTCCCGCTCTATAGGCTGCCTTTTCATTTGATTGTTTCCTCTGCTGTGATAGTTCCATGGCCATTTTTTAATTTCTCTAACATGAATTATTCAAAACACTGGCCTAATAGTATATGTAGCTCCACAATGCATTAAAAAAATCCACCTCTCTGACTCCTTCCCCGACTATCATCTGAACATCTCAGTCATGTATTTCAAGTTCTTGCCTTGTGTCCTACTCCCTGCAGTTTTCCCTCAAAACAAGGGCTTGTATTTCAGTGAATATTTTCAACAGTCTAAAGACTAAGGTTCCCGCAGAAGCCTCTGACCTTCCCACATCTCCCTTGTACACATTATAAATTATTTCTGGCCCATTCCCAGTTTTAACTACTGCTCTCTAATCTACTAAAGGAGTCTTCCACTCTGAGTGGAGATTCCCTTTTCTTTTGTCTTTCTTCTGGTCCTCCCACATAAATGCTGTTTTTGTGTAGTTCTTGCTGCTGTGTTTTGAACACACTTTTCCAACTCTCAGATTGATCACTTAATTTTGTGGGTTTTTAAAACATTTATTTTGTTATTCTAGTTGCTGTGCTGTTTTTGTGAAAAGATTGAGGAAATTAAGAAACTCTGATGCTCTAGAGATGGTGGAACAAGAGCAGGAATATCCCCCATCAGCATCAATAATTTGCCAGCCATCAATGAACAAAAGTGCCTTTAGGGGAGTTCTGGGATCCAGCCACAAAATAGGAGCACTACTCTCATTCTCTTTGGGACCCATCTGTGTCCCAAGGCAGGCCTACAACCTTAGTCTTACAGCAGATTGTGAAACATTATGCTACGGGAAATAAGCCAGATACAGAAAGACAAACTCAGTGTGATCTTGATTATATGCGGCATCTAAAAATGCTGAACTCCTCACAGAACCAGAGTAGAACAGTTGTTGCCAGGTGCTGTAGAATGGAGAAATGGGGACATGTTGGTCAAAGGGTACGAAGTTTAATTAGGAGATGAGCAATTCTGGAAATTTAATGTACAGCACGTGACTATAGTTAATAATACTGTATTGTATTTGAAAGTTGCTAAGGGAATCGATTTTAAGTATTCCATCACATACACACAAAATGGTAAGTGTGTGAGGTGATGGATGTGTTAGCTAACTTGATTACTGTAATAATTTGCCAGTGTATACATATATTAAATCACAATTTATACCCTAAATATATATAATTTTTAATCAATTTTATCTCAATAAAGTTGAAATAATACTATGATGCTCCAGTCACCATCATCTTACCTTCTTCCTGAGTATTCTTTTGCTTTTTACTTGTTTTTATTCAGGTGTAATTGACATACAAAACACCTGCACATAATTAATGCATACATTTAGATGAGTTTGACTTTAAGCATATACCCATGAAACAATCACCATATAAAATGATCTAAACTTAACCATCATCTCTAAAAGTTTCCACCTTTTTTTCATAGCAACATTTAATATAAGATCTGCCCACTTAACAAAATTTAAGTATAAAATACAATATTGTTAACTATATGCATTATGCTATACACTAAATCTCTAGGACTTATTTATCTTGCATAAGTGAAATTATATATCCTTTGATCAACATCTCTCCAATTCCCTTACACCCACAGCCCCTGAAAACCATCATTCTACTCACTGCTCCTGTCAATTTGAGTATTTTATGTTTCTGATATAAGTGAGATTGTATAGTATTTTTTCTTTTCTGTCTGGCTTATTTCACTTGGCATAATGTCTTCCAAGTTCATCCATATCATAACAAATGGCAGGATTTCCTTTTTTTAAAGACTTAATAATATTCCATTGCATGTATATACTAAATTTTCTTTACCCATTTATCTCTTGATGACCAGGTAGGTTGTTTCCATTTCTTTGCTGTTATAAATAATGTTGCAGTGAACATGACAGTACACATATCTCTTTCATATCCTGCCCTTAATTCTTTGGGTATATACCCATTTCTGAATCATATGGTACTCTTATTTTTAATTGTTTGAGGAATCTCCATACTGTCCTCCATAATGGCTGTACCAGTTTAATTTAGTTGATTTTTCAATTTGCTGTGAAGAAGCTTTTTAGGTTGATGCAGGACCATTAGTCTAGTTTTGCTCCTGTTGTCTGTGCTTTTGGCAATTTCCCATCAGAAACTTTGAAGAACCACATGATAGTAGGCCTATATATTCAAAGAGCTAAAAGAAAAGTCACCCAAGAATCCTATACCCAAGAAAAATAGTTGTTCAAAGTGAGGAAGAAATTAAGATATTCCCAGATAAACAAAATCTGAAGGAGTTTGTGAGCACTAAAATTGCCCTATGAGAAGTGCTCAAGGGAGTCCCGCAAGGTGAAAAAGGTCCTTAGACAGTAGTTAGTCAGAGACATACGGTGAAGTAGAGGTCCAAGTAAAGGTAAATACATGGGCAATTAAAAAAGCTAGCATGATTGGAACTGTATTTTCTGTTTGTTTGCAATATGATTTAAGACACAACAATTAGTGTAAAATCCAGTATTCCTGAAACTTTGGTTTGAAACACCAAAGTTTGTTTTCTATATAATTTAAGAGACATTCATTTAAAAGAATAATTATTTTACATTTTTGGACACAAGGTATATAAAGATGTAATTTTATGATATCAATAACCTAAAGAGGTGGACCACGGTCATAAAGGAGCAGAGTTTTAGTATGTTATTTAAATTTAGCTGGTATAAATTTGAACTAGGGTGTCATAACTATGATATTAAATGTACTCCCCATGGTAACTACAAAGATATAGCTATAGAATATATATATATAAATAAGTAAGAAAGGAATTTAAACACTTCACTCTATACATCGACTAAACATAAAAAGAAGACACCATTGCAGGAAATGAGGGGCAAATAAAGTTATAGCACATTTAGAAGGGAACACAATGACAGAAATAGACTCCACTTATCAGTAATTACTTTAAGTGTAATTGATTAACTCTCCAATCAAAGATTGGCAGTATGAGCAAAAATACATTACCCAACTAAATGCTATGTACAAGAGAGTCACCTGAGATAAAAGACATAAACATGTTGAAAGTGAAAGGATGGAAAAAGATATTCCATGCAAATAGTAACCAAAAGAGAGAGGTGGCTATACTAATATCAGGCAAAATAGACTTTAAATCAAAAGGTTTACAAGGAGCAAAGAAGGACATTATATATTAATAAAAGATTCAATATAGCAGTGACTCAATGTAATAATTATAAACATTTACGTAACCTAATGACAGACTATCAAAATATATGAAAACAAAAACTGACAGAATACAGGGGAGAAATAGTATATTTCTATAAAAATAGAAATGATAATAATCTGACACTTCGACACCTCACTCACAATAAAAAAGAACAAGACAGAAGATAAATAAGGAAACAGAGGATGTAAACAACACAATAAACTAACTAGATCTAACAGACATATACAGAACAGACTACCCAGTGCACACATGACATTTTCCAGGACAGACCATATGTTAGGCCATAAATTAAGTCTCCACAGATTTAATAAGAGATTTTGTATAAACTATTTTCTCCAACTACAATGGGATAAAGTTAGAAATCAGTAACAAAAGTAAAACTGGAAAACTCACAAATTTGTGAGAAGCAAACAATACACTTTACAAAAACTAATGGACCAAAGAAGAAATCACAAGGGAAATCAGAAAATTCTTAGAGAAAATATAGTCCATGAAAATGAAACAACAACCACAACATACAGTTGTGTGGAGAAAGCAGTGGGGACATTTAGTGCTAGAGTTGCTTATGTTAAAAAAAGAAGAAAGATATCAAATCAACAATCTAACTTCATAACTTAAGTAACTAGAAAAAGAGCACCCTACACTCAAAGCTAGCAGAAGGAAGGAGACAACAAAGATTAGAGAAGATATAAGCAAAATAGAAAGGAAATAAATGAAACCAAAAGTTGGTTTTTCAAAAATATGCACACTATTGACAAATCTTTAACTAGATATACAATGAAAAAGACTCATATTACTACAATCAGGATGAAAGTGGGAACATTACTACTAATTTTACAGACATAGAAAGGATTAAAAATGAGTGCTATGAACAATTGTATGCCCAAAATTGGATGACAGATAAATGGACAAATTACTAGAAATGCATACTCTATCAAGACTAGCTCATGAAGATTTAGAAAATCTGAATAAATGTAACTATAAGGAGACTGAATTATAAATAAAAAAGTCTTCCAGCAAAGAAAAGTCCCATACCTGACAGCTTCACTGGTAAATTCTACCAAGCATTTAGGGAGAACTAATACAAATCTTCTCAAACTTTTCCAAAAAATTGAAGAAGGAACTCTTCCTATGAGGCCAGCATAACCATGATACAAAAGCCAGACACTCTGCAATAAAATTAAAATCAATAGCCCTTATGGGTATTAATGCAAAACCCTGAACAAAATACTAGCAAACAGAATTCAGTAGCAGATTAAAAGGACTATACACCATGACCAAGTGGGATTCCTGGAATGCAAGGATATTGTGACATACAAAACTCCATCAGTGTAATACACCACATCAACAAAGTGAAGGAAAAAAATGACATGACCATCTCAATTGATGGAGGAAATGCACTAGACAAAATTCAACATCCTTCCATGAGAAAAACACTCAATAAAATAGGAATGGAAGAGACTACTTCAACATAATAAAAGCCATATAAAACAATCCACAGTAAACATGCTCAATGGTGAAAGACTGGGTTTTTCTCTAAGCTTAGAAGAAGGCAAGGATTCCTGTTTTCACCACTTCTATTCAACACAGTACTAGAAGTTCTAGTCAGAACAATTAGTTAAGAAAGAGAAATATAAGACATACAAATGGGAAAGACATTACCTCAAAAAATTGCATCAAAAGACTATCCACAGAATTAAAAGGCAATACACAGAATGGGAGATGTTTGGCAATTATATATCTGATAAGGTAGTAACATCCAGAATATATAGAGAACTCCTAAAAATCAACAAAAGCCTAAACAACCCAATTCAAAAATGGGCAAAGGACTTGAATAGACATTTCTCCAAAGATAATATATGAATGGCCATTAAGTACATGAAAAAATGCCCAATATTAATAATCATTAGGGAAATGTAAATCAGAACTATGGGATGCCACCTCACATAGTAAGTGTTGGTGAGGATGTGCAGAAATTGGAACTCCTGTACACTGTTGGTAGGAATGTAAAATGGTTAGCCATTGTGGAAAACAGGATGGCATTCCCCAAAAAGTTAAAAATAGAATTACCATATGATCCTGCAATTCCACTTCTGGGTATATTTCAAAAAGAACTGAAATCAGGGTCTCAAAGAGATATTTGTATAGCTTTTCACAGTAGCATTATTCACAGTAGCTAAAACATGGAAGCAACCCGTGTTCACTGTCTCACTAATGTATAAGCAAAATGTGGTGTGTGTGTGTGTGTGTGTGTGTGTGTGTGTGTGTGTGTGTATGCAATGGAATATTTAAAAGGAAGAAAATTCTGCAATATGCTACAACATGGCTGAATCTTGAGAACATTATGCTAAGTGAAATAAACCAGTTACTAAAACACAAATACTGTATGATTCCATTTATGTGAGATACATACAGTAGTAAAAATCACAAATAATGAGAAGAGTAATGTTGTTTGCCAGGGCTAGGGGGAAAGAAAAACTAAATTATTTTTTATTAGGTATAGATTATCTGTTTTACAAGATGTAAGGAGTTGTGGGGATGGATATTGGTGATTGTTATATAATAATGTCAAAATATTTAATACCACTGAACTGTACACTTAAAAATGTTCAAGATGGTAAATTTTATGTTGTAGGTATTTTACCACAATAAAAAATGAAGAAATAAAGAAGGCAGAAAGGAGATTGTGGCAAACACTGAAAAAAACCCCTAAGGGAGACAACCTAGGTCTCACTGTCAGAACTTTTAACCTGTAATTCCCAGAGGCAAGTAGAATACCTACTGTGGAGATAATGGTCTTAAATCATATTCATTTATTTATCCATGAACATTTTTGAGTGTCTATTATGTGACAGACATTGTTTGAGGCCCCAAGTATAGTCAGTGAACAAAACATACATGGTCTCTGCCTCTGTGGAGCTTATCCTAGTTGTATGTACAAAGTAACTTTCTCATTATAATTTTGTTCCCTTTGTAGCTTGCCTAGAGACAGACAAAAGAATATTTGATTGAATGGCCAAGAGGCCAGTTCTTATTATAAACTATACTTATAATTTATTTGTTATCATGAATTAATGAAGTGGCCTTTTAATTTATATCCATCAATCTTCTGTGAACTTTATGTGAATATATTACCCCAAGTCAACTTTGAGACACTGACAATATTAAATCTTGTAGTCTGAAAGGATAGTCTAGACATAACTCCATTATGACCTTATCAGAAAAAGAACATTTTGTGAAACTTTTTGATAGCTAACCATCTTATTTTGCTTGGTGACAACCTGACCTCCCTGGGCATTTCACTTTGAACTTTTTCATAGGACAAGAAACAAACCACATTCAAGTTAAATTAAGGAAACACAGGTCAGAATTTTTAAATCATTTCTAGTACAGACTCCAAGTTAGAACTAGAGACTTTTTTCTTGATGTGAAAATTGATAAAGCAAAGCCTCACCTACATGGAGTTGGGAGGTGTGCAGGGGGACCTATCACTCCCACAACTCTGGTCAACTGCAGGCTCCACAGGAAGGAGAGAGGGATACCTTACAACTCATACTATTTTGGCTACTTTACCACACAGTAGCAGGAGGGAAGAGTTACTGCCTCCCCCAGCAACAGCCCAGCCAATGAGACTGTTAAAACTCAGTTAATGAGCAGCCATGATATGTGGGACTCCCAGTTTCCTCCAATGGACTTTCTACTTAGAATAGTCCAACTCACCCCTTTTCTTCTATAAAAGAGCACTCCTCTCCTTTACTCTCTGTACAGGCCTGGGATTTGTCATTGCTTGGTGGTCATGAATTGCAATTCTTTGCTGTTCCAGAATAAACCCATTTTGCTGGTAAAATAACTGAGAGTTTTGTTTTTGAGGTTAACAGTGACTAACTCTTAAATCCTCTACCACAAAAAGAAAAATGCATCAAGGCCCAGACTCAAAATCTTTACATATTCTCAGGTGAATGTATAGAAATACATTAGCATAAAATATTAACATATTTGAAAAAAATTCAAACTGATTATCTTATTCCAATGCAAATAGGGTGGAGTTTGCTCCCAAATTGATATAGCATTTTAGGGACGGAAGTTTTTTTTTTAAAGGTCATTATTACTCACTTAAGGAAGACTTCTTCCATGGTATTGACTGAAGCACCAAATCTGGTAATATTCAACTCCTCTTGTTTCTTTTCCAGGTCATTAAACAGATCTTCAAACCTTATAGGAAAGGAGGAGGAAAAGATAGAATTAGCACTAGTATAGATACATTTTTTTTAAGTTCATTTTATTTTCTACTAAATAGAACTTTTAAAAAGTGAAGAAATGCTTTTTTTTTACATATATACTTTATTCTCAGTGTATTCTTCCCCATTGTTTGCTTAATGTTTTTATTAGGGTAAAATATATTAAATCTACTATTTCACCATTTTAAGAGTACAATTTAAGCAGCATTAAGCACACTCACAACCATCACCATCATGCATTTTCAGAACTTTTTTTGCAATCCCAAACTAAAACTCTGTATCCATTAAACAATAATTCACTATTCCTCTCTTCCCTCAACTTCATTTTTACTTCTCATTTCTATGAATGTGCCTATTCTACATGCCTTATATAAGTTGGAATCCTAAAATATTTGTCCTTTTGCGTCTGGCTTATTTCACTTAGTGTCTCTCTGGGCTCATCCATGTTGTAGCATGTATCAGAAATGCATTCCTTTTTAAAGCTGAGTAATACTCAGTGGATATACAACATGTAGCTTACCCATTCATTTGTCAATAGACATTTGGGCTGTTTCTACCTTTTGGATTTTGCGAATAATGCTGCTATGAACATTAGTGTACAAATTCCTGCTTTCTTTCAATTATTTTGAGTATACACCTAGAACTGGGATTGTTGGATTCTATGATAATTCTATGTTTAACTTAGTATGTTTTAAGTTTTTGAGCAACTGTCATACTGTTTTCCACAACAGATGCTCTATTTTACATTCCTAATAGCAATGCACAGGGTTCCAATTTCTCCACATCTTTACCAATATTTGTTATTCTTTGTTTTTGATTTGCATTTCCTTAATGACTAGTGATGAGCATCTTTTCATGTGCCTATTGGCAATTTGTACATCTTCTTTGGAGAAGTCTATTCAAATCCTTTGCCCAGCTTTGAAATAAGTTGTTTTTTAAGTGCATCTTTTAAATTGAAGTATAGTTGATACAAAATATTATATCAGTTTCAAGGGTACAACACTGATTCAATAGTTATACACATTAAATCTTCATCCCTAGTGCAATTAGTATCTGTCAACATAGAAAGATGTTACAGAACCATTGACTATATTCTCCATGCTGCACTTCCATCCCTGTAACCAACTTATGATTGAGATTTTTGTGACCCTTGACCCCCACACTCACTCCAACCCCTCTCATGGTAACCACCTGTCACTTCTCAGGGTGTATGAGTCTACTGCTGTTTTGTTCATTTTGTCTTGTTTTTAGAATTCACACATAAGTGAAATTATGACATTTGGCATTCTCCACTTGGCTTATTTCACTTAGCATAACATCCTTTAGGTCTGGGTCTCTCCATGTTGTTGCAAGTGGCAGGATTTTTTAATGGATGTATAGTATTTCATTGTGTGTATGTACCACTTCTTCTTTATCCATTCATCTACTGATGGACACCTTGGTTGCTTCCATATCTTGGCTATTGTAACTACATGGCAATAACCATAGGGATACCGTATATCTTTTTCAATCAGAGATTTTGTTTCCTTTGAGTAAATTCCTAGAAATGGAGTGACTGGGTCATATTGTTTCTATTTTTAGTTTTCTAAGGAACCTCCATACTCCTTCCAATAGTGGCTGCAAAAACTGACATTCCCATCAACAGGACATGAGGGTTCCCATTTCTGCACATCCTCACCAATACTTGTTATTTCTTGTATTTTGGATAGTGGCCGTTATAACGGGTGTGAGGCAATATTACAGAGTGGTTTGATTTGCCTTTTCCTGATGATTAGTAGTGTGAAGCACCTTTTCATGTGCCTGTTGGCCACTTGTATTTCTTTGGGAAAAATGTCTGTTCAGGTCTTCTGCCCATTTTTAAACCAGGTTGTTTGGTTTTTTTGGTGTGTGGTGGTGTATGAGTTCATTTTATATTTTGTATATTAACCCCTTTGTTTAGCTTTTTTTGTTAGATGAACTTTGAATATTGTTTTGCTCCATAATAATTTCTGGTTAGCCATAGGAAAAATGGTTAATAGCTCATTTTATACTGTAATACTTATTGTGGAACAAATGAAAATAAGCAGATATTTACCTTAGCAAATTTCACCCAACTGTAACTTGATCTATATTATTATGTTCTTCTAAAAAATTTATTAACTTATTTTCTGTAAATGTTAAGGACTATAGCTAGTTAATAAAAGTTAACTTATGGAGATTTGGCTCCTACATCAAATGGAAAAGTTTTCAAATTACACGAGGTATAAATCACTAAATGACAGAAAATGAAGTTAGTGAAATATAAGCGGGGTGCTGAGAGAGAAAAATTTAATCAAATAGCTAGGTGAGCTGTATGGAAGCTTTGCTAATTGTAGTGCAGTCACAAGGATTCAACAAGAATTAATTTTGTCTTTGGTTAAAAAGATCTTCTCCAGAAACCCATTCATTCTTTTTTTTTTTTTTGGTATTATTAATGTACAATTACATGAGCAACATTACCGATACTAGATTCCCCCTATTATCAAGTCTCTACCACCTACCACATTATAGTCACTGCCCATCAGCGTAGTAAGATGCTATAGAATCACTACTTGTCGTCTCTGTATTATACTGCCTTCCCCGTATCCCCCCCAATACATTATGTGTGCTAATCATAATATCGCTTTCTCCCCCTTATCACTCCCTTCCCACCCATCCTCCCCAGTCCCTTTCCCTTTCATAACTGTTAATCCATTCTTGGGTTCTGTGAGTCTGCTGCTGTTTTGTTCTGCAGTTTTTTCTTTGTTCTTATACTCCACAGAGGAGTGAAATCATTTGATACTTCTCTTTTTACACCTGGCTTATTTCACTGAGCATAATACCCTCTAACTCCATCCATTTTGCTGCAAATGGTAGGATTTGTTTTCTTCTTATGGCTGAGTAATATTCCATTGTGTATATGTACCACATCTTCTTGATCCATTCATCTACTGATGGACACTTAGGCTGCTTCCATTTCTTAGATATTGTAAATACTGCTGCGATAAACACATGGGTGCATATGTCTTTTTGTATTTGAGAAGTTGTATTCTTTGGGTAAATTCCAAGGAGTGGGATTCCCAGGTCAAATGGTATTTCTATTTATAGTTTTTTGAGGAACCTCCATATTGCTTTCCACAGTGGTGGAACTAGTTTACATTCCGTCCAGCAGTGTAGGAGGGTTCCTCTTTCTCCACATCCTCGCCAACATTTTTTGTTGTTTGTCTTTTGCATGTTGGCCATTCTAACTGGTGTGAGGTGATATCTCATTGTGGTTTTAATTTGCATGTCTCTGATGATTAGCGATGTGGATCATCTTTTCATGTGCCTGTTGGCCATCTGAATTTCTTCTTTGGAGAAGTGTCTGTTCAGCTCCTCTGCTCATTTTTTAATTGGCTTATTTGCTTTTTGTTTGTTGAGGTGCATGAGCTCTTTATATAATTTGGATGTCAACCCCTTATCGGATGACATTTATGAATATATTCTCCCATACTGTAGGATCTTTTTGTTCTATTGATGGTGTCCTTTGCTGTACAGAATCTTTCTAGTTTGATATAGTCCCACTTGTTCATTTTTGCTTTTGATTCCCTTGCCTAGAGAGATACGTTCATGAGGAAGTTGCTCATGTGTACGTACAAGAGATTTTTGCCTATATTTTCGTAAGAGTTTTATGGTTTCATAACTTACATTCAGGTCTTTGATCCATTTTGAGTTTACTTTTCTGTATGGGGTTAGACAATAATCCAGTTTCATTCTCTTACATGTAGCTGTCGAGTTTTGCTAACACCAGCTGTTAAAGAGGTTGTTATTTCCCCATTATATATCCATGGCCCCTTTATCATATATTAATTGCTTGGATTTATATCTGGGCTCTCTAGTCTCTTCCATTGGTCTAACGGTCTGTTCTTGTGCCAGTAGCAAATTGTCTTGATTACTGTGGCTTTGTAGTAGAGCTTGATTCAGGCAGCATAATTCCCCCGCCTTATTCTTCCTTCTCAGGATTGCTTTGGCTAGGCGGGGTCCTTTGTGCTTCCATAGGAATTTTAGAACTATTTGCCCTAGTTCATTGAAGAATGCTGTTGGTATTTTGATAGGGATTGTATTGAATCTGTAGATTGCATTAGGCAGGATGACCATTTTGACAATATTAATTCTTCCTATCCATGAGCACAGGATGTGTTTCCATTTATTGGTTTCTTCTTTAATTTCTCTCATGAGTGTCCTGTAGGTTTCAGAGTATAAGTCTTTCACATCCTTGGTTAGGTTTATTCCTATGTATTTTATTCCTTTTGATGCATTTGTGAATGGAATTGTTTTCCAGATTTCTCTTTCTGCTAGCTCATCATTAGTGTATAGGAATGCAACAGATTTCTGTGAATTAACATTGTATCCGACAACTTTGCTGAATTCAGATATTAGACCTAGTAGTTTTGGAGTGGATTCTTTAGGGTTTTTTATGTACACTATCATGTCATCTGCAAACAAGGACAGTTTGACTTCCTTACCAATCTGGATGCCTTTATTTTTTTGTTTTGTCTGATTGCTGTGGCTAGGACTTCTGGAACTATGTTGAATAAAAGTGGGGAGAGAGGGAATCCTTGTCTTCTTCCCAATCTTAAAGGAAAAGCTTTCAGCTTCTTGCTGTTAAGTATAATGTTCTCTGTGGGTCTGTCGTATATGGCCTTTATTGTGTTGAGGTACTTGCCATCTATACCCATTTTGTTGAGACTTTTTATCATGAATGGATGTTGAATTTTGTCGAATGCTTTTTCAGCATCTTTGGAGATGATCATGTGGTTTTTGTCCTTCTTTTTGTTGATTTGGTGGATGTTGATGGATTTTTGAATAATGTACCATTCTTGCATCCCTGGGATGAAACCCACTTGATCATGATGAATGATCTTTTTTATGTATTTTTGAATTCCGTTTGCTAATATTTTGTGGAGTATTTTTGCATCTATGTTCATCAGGGATAATGATCTGTAATTTTATTTTTTTCTGGTGTCTTTGCCTGGTTTTGGTATTAGAGTGATGTTGGCCTTGTAGAGTGAGTTTGGGAGTATTCCCTTGTCTTCTACATTTTGGAAAACTTTAAGCAGGATGAGTGTTAGGTCTTCACTAAATGTCTGATAAAATTCAGCAGTGAAACCATCTGGACCAGGCGTTTTGTTCTTGGGTAGTTTTTTGATTACCAATTAAATTTCTTTTCTGGTAATTGGTCTATCCAGATTTTCTATTTCTTCTGGGGTCACCCTTGGAAGGTTGTATTTTTGTAGAAAGTTGTCCATTTCTTCTAGATTATCCAGTGTGTTACAATATAATTTTTCATAGTATTCTCTCATAATTTCTGTGGTGTCCGTAGTGATTTTTCCTTTCTCATTTCTGATTCTGTTTATGTGAGTAGACTCTCTTTTTTTCTTGATAAGCCTGGCTAGGGGTTTATCTATTTTGTTTATTTTCTCAAAGAACCACCTCCTGCTTTCATTGATTCTATTGTTGTATTCTCAATCGTATTTATTTCTGCTTTAAACTTTATTATGTCCCTCTTTCTACTGACTTTTGCCCTCATTCGTTCTTCCTTTTCTAATTTCATTAACTGTGAGTTTAGACTGTCCTTTTGGAATTGTTCTTCTTTCCTGAGATAGGCCTGTATTGCAATATATTTCCTTCTTAGCGGCCTTTGCTGCATCCCACAGATTTCGTGGTGTTGAATTATTGCTGTCATTTTCTCCATATATTGCTTGATCTCTGTTTTTCTTTGGTCATTGATCCATTGATTATTTAGGAGCATGTTATTAAGGCTCCATGTGTTTGTGGGCTTTTTCATTTTCTTTTATGTAATTTATTTCTAGTTTCATACCTTTGTGATCTGAGAAGCTGGTTGGTACAGTTTCAATCTTTTTGAATTTACTGAGGTTCTTTTTGTGGCCTAGTATGTGACCTATTCTTGAAAATGTTCCATGTGCACTTGAGAAGAATGTGTATCCTGTTGCTTTTGGATGGAGTGTTCTGTAGATGTCCGTTAGGTCCATCTGTTGTAATGTGGTGTTCAGTGCCTCTGTCTTTTTATTTATTTTCTGTCTGATTGATCTGTCCTTTGGAGTGAGTGGTATGTTGAAGTCTCCTAAAATGAATGCATTGCATTCTATTTCCCCCTTTAATTCTCTTAGTATTTGTTTCACAAATGTAGGTGATCCTGTGTTGGGTGCACAGATATTTATAATAGTTATATTCTCTTGTTGGAGTGACCTCTTTATCACTATGTAATGTCCTTCTTTGTCTCATTAATTTCTTTGTATTATTGTCTATTTGGTCTGACACAAATCCTGCAACTCCTGCGTTTTTCTCCCTATTAGTTGCATGAAATATCTTTCTCTCCCTTTACTTTCAGTCTGTATACATCTGTGGGTTTGAAGTGAGTCTCTGTTAGGCAGCATATAGATGGGTCTTGTTTTTTATCCATTCGGTGACTCTACATCTTTTGATTGGTGCATTCAGACCACTTACATTCAGGGTGATTATAGATAGGTATATACTTATTGCCATCGCAGGCTTTAGATTCTTGGGTACCAAAGGTTCAAGAGTAATTTCCTTACTATCTAACAGTCTAATTTAACCCACTCCATATGCTATTACAAACACAACCTAAAGATTTCTTTCCCTCCTCCATTCTTTGTATGTTATGAATCATATTCTGTACTCTTTGTCTATTCCTTGGGTGACACCTATTTAGCCTTAGGAATACTTCCATCTATAGGAGTCCCTCCAAAATGCACTGTAGAGGTGGTTTGTGGGAGGTAAATTCAGATTCTGCTTCTCTGAAAATTGTTTAATCCCTCCTTCAAATTTAAATGATAACCTTGCCTGGTAGAGTGTTCTTGGTTCAAGGCATCGCATTAAATATATCATGCCACTCACTTCTGGCCTGTAAGGTTTCTGTTGAGAAATCTCATGATAGCCTGATGGGTTTTCCTTTGTATGTGATCTTTTATTTCTCTCTTGCTGCTTTTAAAAGTCTGTCTTTATCCTTGATCTTTGCCATTTTAATTATTATATGCCTTGATGTTGTCATCCTTGGGTCCCTTGTGTTGGGAGATCTGTGCACCTCCATGGCTTGAGAGACTATCTCCTTTCCCAGATTGGGGAAGTTTTCAGCAATTACCTCCTCAAAGACACTTTCTATCCCTTTTTCTCTCTCTTCTTCTGGTACCCCGATAATGCAAATATTGCTCCGTTTGGATTTGTCACACAGTTCTCTCAATATTCTTTCATTATTAGAGATTCTTTTTCCTCTCTGCGCGTCAGCTTCTTTGTATTCCTCTTCTCTAATTTCTATTCCATTTACCGTCTCTTCTACTACATCTAATCTGCCTTTAAATCCCTCCACTGTATGTTTCATTTTAGATATGGAATTACTTAATGATTGAATCGCCACTTTAAATTTGTTCCTGTGTTCTTGAATATTTTTCTGTACCTCCATTAAGCATGTTTATGGTTTTTATTTTGAACTCCCTTTTGGGAAGAATGGTGAGTTCAGTTTCATTTGGCCCTTATTCTGGGGTTCGTGAAATTTTTGTGTGAACCATGTTCTTTCGACGTTTCATATTTCTGTGTGGTGCCCTCTAGTGCCTAGACGCTCCAGTCTGTGGAGCTGCTCAGCCCCTAGAGTGAGGATGGATGGGGGTCGTAGGGGAGTGGAGCTGGTGCCTGGGGGGAGGAAAGATGTCTGATTTCCGTCTGCTGCGCCTGTCTCCAGCATCAGAGCCACTGGGAAGAGCACACAGGTGTAAGCTTCTGTGCTTTGCATTTCTAGCTGTTGTAGGTGGGGCCTCCCTCTGACTGGCCTGACGCCAGCACAGTCAGTGACTGCCAGTTTGCAAGCCAGTGCTGTCAGGCCAGGAGGAAGGCGTAACAGGCTGTGAATCACAGTAGGGGGGCCTCGGAGCAGCGGGGGGCCTCGGAGCTGAGTAGTTAGCGAGGGAGATAGAGCACCTGAAGCTCCTCAAAGTTCCCAATCTGCTGGGCAGAGTGCACCCAGAAAACCTTGTTCCCCTATACCTTCTCCACGCAGCAAGCTCTGTGCAAATTCCGCCCCTCAGCAGCCCTCTTGCTGCTAGGACGCCTCTCAGACTACCTGCCTTTCCCTTGTTCCAGAGTGGCCGGGTGTGGATCCCGTCCTCCATAAACAGCCAGACTCTGTTTCTCAAGCAGTCAGTCTATCCCAACTCACAATCCTCTAGAGCACCACACAGTGTAGGTTTCCGCTCGCAAAGCAGATCTCTAGGGCTAGGTGTTCAGCAGTCCCAAACTTCCACTCCCTCCCCGCTCCATTTTTCTTCCTCCTGCCAGTGAGCTGGGGTAGGGGAAGTGCCTGGGTCCCACCAGATCCAGGCTTTGGTACATTACCCTGTTTTGTGAGGTCTATATGCAGTCTGGTGTAGCCTTCTTTCCTGTTGCTATTTTAGGGTTAGTTGTATTAACTGTATTTTCACACTATCCATCTATAGGGAGGAGTTCTCTTTCTAACCTCTCACACCATCATCTTGAATCCCCAGGACTTCAACCTATTCATTCTTAAAAACATCTTTCATTCCCAGTGAGGGACTATTAAGCCTATATGTGATTCCCCTCAGAGATGGTACACTCAAAACTCTCCATATTCTAAATTTCCTCCATATTTTAAGCTGAATGACCTTTCCGTCTAATTCTTCCTGGCTTTGATTATTGATTCTTTTCTTATCCCTCAGTTCAACTTGACCCCTCTTCCTATGACAACTCTTCACATATTTTAAGATCATCTTCCTCTTTCTTTTGAATCTTCCTAATAGGATCCCTCCTGCGCATGGTTTTCACCTATATTCAGGACTCCATATATTCTGTGAAGGATTATATAATCATCATCATCTTGTAATGTCTTTGATTTTCATATCATGACAATACTGGCCTTATACAACAAGTTGGGGAATTTTCTCATTTCCCATTTTTCTAGAAAATTTTGTGTCGAGTTGGTTTTTTTTTTTTTCTTCTTTAAATATTTGGTAGAATTCATCAGTGAAGAAATTCTTGGAGTTTCCTCTGTGGGGATGTTCCAAAGTACAAATCAGTTACTTTAATAAAGAGATTTTCAAGTGAAATATTTCTTCTTGAGTCAGTGTTGGTGTTATTTTGTGTCAAGGAATTTTTTTCTCATTTCATCTGTGTCAAATGTATTGGCATATATTTGTTTATAATATTCTACTATTATTCTTTCAATTTATTATCTGTCAAATATATAAAGAGGTCATCTATTCATTCCAACTGTAGCTAATTGTGTCTATTTTTTCTTATTGGTATGACTAAAGTTTTACTGAATGCACTGGTCTTCTCAAAGAACAAGCTTACAATTTTGTTTAAAAAGTTCACTTCTGTTAACCATATTCTATATACTAGGATATAGATATTGTTTTCGAAAATAGTATTGTCTCTACATCTCTTTTTTATGTAAACACACATGTGTAAAAAAAAAACATTTACAGTTGGGTCCAGCACAAAGTAAATGAAAAATTAGCTAAGCTATCAAAGTCTCAGAAATGGCCAAGAACTCCATTCCATTTCATTGTTTTCCTATGATAGTGAACCATTCTATGAATTAAATGGGTTATGGATATTTCTATTTCAATCATTTTCTTCTTTCAATGGTTGGCTGAAACTCACCCTGTTAAAGAAAACTTCATTCTGAACATATTCTTCCCCAACTTCATGATCTGCCTTGTAGGCTCTTCTGCATCCACTGTCCATGGTCCAGAAACCCACATCTAATGTGGTGATATTAGTCTGTCTGACCAGTTACTCATTTCTCAGAGATTCTTCCTCTTTTTCTCTTCCATGACCAAAATATTTAGTAGGAAGTCAGGTTGAAAATATTACCCGTTTCTAAATCCTTATATTTCCATTTAGGCTTAACATTAATTATTTATTTATTATTATTGGTTTCTTCTGGTGTCATTTGTATATATATGATGTGGGATGGACAGATGTTATAAGATGAGCTTAAGCAGCTTCTCTAACAAGTTTCTTTCAGAGACACTGTGCACTTCATAATTACCATACTGTGCGAAAAGTAACCAACAAAACATGTCTTCTAATTCTGCTGAACAAATGTTTATAAAATGAACATCCAGTTTTAGTCTCCTTCATGCAAGATTCACCCCAGCTGTCTCAATACTCTTCCATGCTCCTGATTCTCAAGAAGGTTCAGATTTACTCTCTGAATATAGTTCCCACGCAGAACTCTCTTCCTTTTACTTCTCTTCTAGAATATAATTGTTCATATTCATCTCATTTATTAGAATCTTTGTTGCCTAACTGCATGTCATTTTGTTTATTCTACTCAGGAGCTGACAGATGGAAATGTAGAACAGTGTCCTATGAGTCCTTCATCTCTTCTATGTATGGCAGCCATCTATGGGATATCTAGGTAGTAATAACATTAGACAAGATGAAACTGGTACACTCTCCGATGGTCAATGATGAGTACTCAGTTTTCATTTCTCTTAGCTGGGATAGGAATCCCAGGTAGAAATATCATCCCTGTGTGTTCTCTCTATAATAAATTTGGCTAACTACTAAGGTCACACTCCCTGTTTTCTCTGTGTCCTTGCACCCTTGTTCCAAAAGCTGCCACTTAAGTTATTTTTCTTTCATCTTAATACTTCCCTGGGCCTTACTCACCATACATAAAATTTGTACACACAATCAATGAACATCTTACCATTAAGTATCTCTTATTAACACCAGAAAACAATAGACACTAGGTTTCAACCTCCCTCAAAAAAAGGAAAAACAAAAAAAAATCAAGTAAGTCTGGAAAGAACTTGAACTTATATGGTAATACTCTATTCAGTAAGAGAAATCTTCAGCTGTGAACTTTTCAACTTTAGTCTGGAAATGACAGCTATAAATTGGAGAACTGGCTAATTAGCAAAATACTACTGGGTTGCTAAACACAGAAAGTTAAAAATTATTTCCATCTAGCACTCTCTGAATCTATACCTGTGTGTATAGTTTTTGGGTAGGGTATAAGATAATTCAGCTCCAACAGAGTCTTCCAAAGTGGCATCTGGAATATGAGACTTAATCATTGCAGAGATCTCTTCAACATCACAGTGTGGTTCCTTCTCCATGACTAGGTGATATCCAGCACCTGACAGAGATCATTTAGAAAATAAAATGAAACAGTTTCATACTTTCTAATTTCCTGTAAGACCAACTCTGACTCTCCATGGTTCAGGTTACCTAGGTCCATAAAGACGACAACACGGTATGTCACGAGATATGTCATTATGACTCTAGGGAGGGGCTCATACCTAAAACCTCTAGATGCTGCTCCAAGAACCAAGGAACTGAATGAATGGCAATTTCTTCCAAAATTTCAAGAATTTTCTTACTCAATAATTTAGCATATATAACCAGGTACAGGATATGTATAAAGAAAGGTCCCTTTGAACAATTAAATGGGTATATAAATATGACTTAGATAAATTTTTGATATATCTAGGCTCCAGTTTATATTTTACAGAAGTTTTAAATATTAAATATGACATATAAAATGGATAGCATAGTAACCAGTATAGAGGAAATAATGGGAGTTGAATGCTCTTGTATACTGAATAAATGAATGAAGCAGAAATTCATCCTTAATTATCTCTATTATGTTTATACCCTCCTATTTTGGATTCCTATTACTGTAACTTTAGGCCTCAATAATTCACTGTTTGATGCAACAGTGAATCCCTTTTTTAATCTCTTAAAAAAGCCATATACTCATCGAGGTCAAGGACTGTTTTATTCCATTTATATGATTCTTTCATTCTGCACTACATCCTTACTGTCAATTGCCACATTTTAGAGTTATCTCATCACACAGGGGATTAATACTGGTTTGGGAAAAAAAAAAAAACTAGGATCAGAGATGGCTGATTTCTTTTTCTCTCCTCATCAATCAATTACTCAATAAAATGAATCTATTTGGAGACACAACTGCATTTCAGGGACAAAGAAAGCTGCTGGTAGGTGCAGCATGGGAGAAATAAATATGGCCTTTCTAGGCTGAGTATTTCCTGAGTCCAAAGGTATGTGTTGGAGAAGAAGTGATAAATATATATAGGAATATCCAGATTGCTAAGTGTCTTAAAAACCAATTAAAATAGTTGAGACCTAATTAACAGGACAGAGGAACTCATTGAAGTTTTGTGCATATAAGTAATATATAATGAAAATCATGTTAGAAGAATATTATTTAGGCATTAATATCCTAAAAATGATCAAAGGGAGAGAGACCATGTATTTCCTTCAGGAAGACTGAAGAGCCACAGCACTGCAGGGTCCCCTCAACCATGATGGCTATACGGTCACCAAAGATGTCAGCTTCATCCATGTAGCGAGTGGTCAGTAAGATGGTACGAGTGCGTTTATACTGCTGAAGAAGATCCCAGGTGGCCCTCCTGGAGACCAGATCCATGCCAGAAGTCGGCTCATCAAGTATCACCACCTAAAGATGAGAAGAACAACACCATAACCACTGAAAATTGATGCTATGCAACTTGTGGGATAATTAACTATTGAAGGGAACATATTTAAGCTAAGATACGGAATCTAGACTAAAAATAGTAGTAGAAGTTCTAGAAAAAAATAAAAACCTCAAACCATATTACAAGAACCAAGCAAATTCCCTCTGATTATCACTGGAAACATTCCTGTAAGATTTCTATCAACTCTCAGGTTTTTGTCAGCTGAGTTTTCTGGACTAGCTGGCAGGAATCCATTTTTAATGAGTATCTCCCTCTCCCTCATTCTCTCTTTTCAATACCTTGGAGTCCCCCATAAGAGCTATAATGATGGAGAGTTTGCGCTTCATTCCTCCACTCAGTGACTTTGCAAATGTATTACGATTTTCTAGCAGCCCAAAAGTAGACAGCATATTGTCAATTTCCAAAGCATAATTCCTTTTATGTATTCTTTTTGCCTAGAAAGAGAAGGCAGAATTTACATGGTGAATCCAACTCTATCATCAAAAATTCTTAGAACATAACTTTTCTTACATACATAAAGTTTCTTGCAACTATCCTTAAAATATTTTACACCATCTCTTTTCTTACATCAGCTACACAACATCTTCTTCCCACTGCCTCTATTTATGCCTAAAGGAGCTCTCCTAAAAAAGAATTTTCAGAATATATAAAGACATCTGAAGCACACAGAAGGAGAAAAAAACATCCTCCAGTGTCCAGGTATTATGGAGTAAATACACACACCCCTTTCTCTCTCTGAACTCAGATTATTAAAGCTGGAGAGCTGTAAAAAGTAAACATTAACAGTTGAATCAGGAAGAACACCAAAATTTGAAGTACCACGTAACCAGCATTGAGTTTACCACTTATCCCCATGTGTAACCCCTAGTGTGAACGCAAAGCAATCCAAAGCCTGAAGTGAGAACCGTAGCACAGGTAGAATGAGATTAAGGAGAAACCCTCTAGTTCTGGCTTGAGGAGTGGGAGAGGGAACACTCCAGAAGTTCTGACAGAGTGTGGTAGGGGCAACCCCATTTTTTCCTCTGTTTTCTTGTGCCCCCACCCATGAGGAGTCTTGTGGCAGGGATGCAGCAAGAATAGAAAGTAATGGGAAGCCTGAAAGAGCTGACCAACGGACAACACAAACATGGGAGAGCCTGCAATAGCACTGCAAAGACTTCGAAAGTGACAGTGGAACTAGAGCCTGTAGATAACATAACAAGATGTAGAGTCACATGAGGTATTGCTGAAAACATGTAGGGTGTAAGCAAAAATTACTTGGCACACAAATAATCACAAAAATCTCAACTCATGGAGGAAAAGACAAAAGACATCAATGATAGGATGGCACAGATGTTGGTATTAATTTAAGAATATCACCAAAAGATAAAAGATAAAAAGAAGAAACTAATGGATATTTTGGAACTAAAAATTTCAATAACCAAAATAAACTCATTTGATGTACTCAATAGTAGATAGAAATGATAGATGAAAGGGTCAATGTACTTGAATATAGATCAATAGAAATTAATCTGAACAACAGAGAAAAATGATTGAAGAAAAATGAACAAGGGACTCTGGGACAACAACAAAGTGTCTAATATTCATGTGACTGAAATTCCTGAAGGAGAGAAGAAAGTGTACATGCCTGGAATAATTGCAGGAATAATGGCTGTAAACTTTCCAAATCGGCAAGACACAAACCTACAAAATGAAGAAGCTGGTTGAACCCCATCCAGATTAACTCAAAGTAGTCCATACCAGATTAAGACATAATCAAACTGCTGAAATTTAAAGGCAAGGAAAAAATGTTGGGAGCACCCAGATTTAAAAATGACAAATTACCTATATCCTTGGGGAATGATGTTGAATTAAAGGAACTTTCAGATGAAGGAAAGAATTCATAGCCAGGGGTTATGATCTAAAAGAATGGATAAAGAATGTTTTTCAAACAGAAGAGAAATGTTACAGAAAACTTCGAATATCATGAATGATATAAGTACAACAGAGATGGCTAATACAATATTTTCTTTAAAAATTTTTTTGATTCTAGTTTTTTTTTTAATTGAAGTATAGTTGCTATACAATCTTATGGTGGTTTCAAATGCACAACACAGTGGTTTAACAGTTACCCATGTTATTAAAGTCCCCTTCTAGTGCAGTTACTATCTACCAATGTAGAAGGATGTAACAGAATCATTGACTATATTCTCCATGCTGTACTACCTTCTCCATGACAAACTTATACTGTGATTGCAAATTACTGTGCCCCTTTATATCCCTACCACCCCAGGTGCCCCAACCCTTCCCCCTTGGTAACCACTAGTCACTTCCCAGTGTCTATGAGTCTACTGCTGTCTTGTCCATCTGTTCTGCTTTGTTTTTATACCCCACAAATATAAATTCTATGGTATTTGTCTTTCTCCACCTGGCTTATTTCACTGAACACAATACTCTCTAGATCCATCCATGTTGTTGCAAATGACAGGATTTCTTCTCTTTTTACAGCTGAAAAATATTGCATTGTGTATGTGGTACACATATTTTTTATCCATTCATTTACTGATGGACACTTAGGTTGTTTCCATAGCTTGGCTAATGAAAATACTGCAGTGATAAACATACAAGTGCATATATCTTTTCGAATCAGGGATTTTGTTTTCTTCGGGTAAATTCCTAGAAATGGAATTTTTTTTTAGGAACCTCCATACTGCTTTTCACAGCAGTTGCACCAATTTACATTCCCACCAACAGTGTAGGAGAGTTCCCATATCTCCATAACCTTGAAAACATGTTATTTCTTGTCTTTTGGATAGTGGCCATTCTAATTGATGTGAGGTGACATCTCATTGTGGTTTTAATTTGCATTTCTCTGATGATTAGCAATGTGGAGCATCTTCCATGTGCCTGTTGGCCATTTGTATTTCTTCTTTGGAGAAATGTCTGTTCTGATACTCTGCCCATTTTTTAAACGGGTTATTTGATTTTGGGGTGTTGAGGCATATGAGTTCTTTACATATTTTGGATGTTAACCCCTTATCAGATGAGTTGTTTACAAATATATTCTCCCTTACTATAGGATGCCTTTTTGTTCTGCTGATGGTGTCCTCTGCTGTATAGAAGCTCTTGTTTGACGTAGTCCCACTTGTTCATTTTTTATTTTGTTTTCCTTGCCTGAGAAGATGTTTCCAGGAAAAAAATTGCTCATGCTTATGTCCAAGAGAATTGGCCTATGTTTTCTTCTAAGAGTTTTATGGTTTCATGACTTACATTCAGGTCTTTGATCCATCTCAAGTTTATACTTTTGTGTATGCAGTTGGACAATAAACCAGTTTCATTCTCTTATATGTAGTTGTCCAGTTTTGCCAACACCAGTTGTTGAAGAGTCTGTCTTTTCCCCGTTGTATATTCATGGCTTCTTTATTGTACATTAATTCAACATATATGCATAAGTTTATATCTGGGCTCTCTATTCTGTTCCATTAATCTATGGGTCTGTTCTTGTGCCAGTACCAAACTGTTTGGATTCCTATAGCTTTGTGGTAGAGCTTGAAGTCAGATTGCTTTGGCTATCCAGAGTCTTTTATGGTTCTATATGAATTTTACAACTCTTTGTTCTAGTTCGTTGAAAAATGCTGCTGGTATTTTGATAAGGATTGCACTGAATCTGTAAGTTGCTTTGGGCAGGATGGCCATTTTGACGATATTAATTTTTCCTATCCATGAGCACGGGATAGATTTCCACTTTTTGATGTCTTCTTTAATTTCTCTCATGAGTGTCTTATAGTTTTCAGGGTATAGGTCTTTCACCTCCTTGGTTAGGTTTATTCCTGGGTATTTTATTCTTTTTGATGCAGTTGTAAATGGAGTTGTTTTCCTGATTACTCTTTCTGTTAGTTCTTTCTTAGCATATAGGAATGGAGCAGATTCCTGTGTATTAATTTTGTATCCTACTCATTTGCTGAATTCAGTTATTGGTTCTAATAGATTTTTGGTAGAGTCTTAAGGGTTTTCTATGTATAATATAATGTCATCTGCAAATAGTGACAGTTTAACGTCTTCCTTATCAATCTGGATGCCTTTTATCTTTTTGTTTCGTCTGATTGCCATGGCTAGGACCTCCATTACTATGTTGAATAAAAGTGGTGAGAGTGGACAACCTTGTCTTGTTCGTGATCTTAGAGGAAAAGCTTCCAGTTTTTTGCTATTAAATATATTACTATGGGTTTGTCGAATATGGCCTTCATTATGCTGAGGTACGTAGCCTCTATACCCATTTTGTTGAGAGGTTTTATCATGAATGGATGTTGCATTTTGTCAAATGCTTTTTCAGCATCTATTTAGATGATCATGTGGTTTATATCCTTTTCTTTGTTACTGTGGTGTATGATATTGATTGATTTGTGAATATTGTACCACCTTTGCATCCCTGGAATAAATCTCACTTGGTCATGAAGGATGATCTTTTTGATGTATTTTTGAATTGGTTTGCTAATATTTTGTTGATGATTTTTGTATCTATGGTCATCAAGGATATTGGTCTGGAATTTTCTTTTTTTGTGTTGTCTTTGGATTTGATATTAGAGTGATGTTCTCAGAATAAGTTTGGAAGTATTCCCTACTCCTCTATTTTTTGGAATACTTTAAGGAAGGATATTAGCTCTTCTGTAAATGTTTGGGAGAATTCAGCAGTGAAGCCATCTGGGTCAGGAATTTTGCTCTATGATAGTTTTTGATTACCAATTCAATTTCATTGCTGGTAATTGGTCTGTTCAGATGTTCTGTTTCTTCCTGGGTTCACCTTGGAAGGTTGTATTTTTCTAGGAAGTTGTCCATTTCTTTAGGTAATCCAATTTATTGGCATATAATATTTTTTAATTTTGCTATTATTAATGTACAATTACATGAGCAACATTATGGTTACTAGACTCCCCCTGTTATCAAGTCCCCACCACATACCTGATTACAGTCACTGTCCATCAGCATAGTAAGATGCTATAGAATCACTACTTGTCTTCTCTGTGTTATACTGCCTTCCCCATACACCCCACCCCACTACATTATCTGTACTAACCATAATACCCCTTTTTCCCCCTTATCCCTCCCTTCCCACCCATCTTCCCCAATCCCTTTCCCTTTGGTAATGTTAGCCCATTCTTGGGTTCTGTGAGTCTGCTGCTGTTTTCTCCTTCAGTTCATTGTTGTTATACTCCACAGATGAGTGAAATCATTTGATACTTGTCTTTCTCCGCCTGGCTTATTTCACTGAGCATAATACCCTCTAGCTCCCTCCATGTTGTTGCAAATGGTAGGATCTGTTTTCTTCTTATGGCTGAATAATATTCCATTGTGTATATGTACCACATCTTCTTTATCCATTCATCTACTGATGGACACTTAGGTTGCTTCCATTTCTCGGCTATTGTAAATAGTGCTGCGGTAAACATAGGGGTGCATATGTCTTTTTCAAACTGGGCTGCACTGCTGCATTCTTAGGGTAAATTCCTAGGGTGGAATTCCTGGGTCAAATGGTATTTCTATTTTGAGTTTTTTGAGGAACCTCCATACTGCTTTCCAAAATGGTTGAACTAGTTTACATTCCCACCAGCAGTGTAGGAGGGTTCCCCTTTCTCCACATCCTCACCAACATTTGTTGTTATTTGTATCGGCATATAATTTTTCACAGTATTCTCTAACAATTCTTTCTATTTCTGTGGTATCCATTGTGATTATTCCTTCTTAGCTTCTGATTCTGTTTATGTGTATATCCTGTCTTTTTTTCTTGATAGGTCTGGCTAGGGGTATCTATTTTGTTTATTTTCTCAAAGAACTACCTCCTGGTTACATTGATTTTTTTCTGTTGCTTTAATCTTGTCTACTTTATTTATTTATGCTCTGATATTTATTATGTCCCTCCTACTAACTTAGTGCTTCATTTGTTCTTCATTTTTTAATTTCTTTAATTGTGAGTTTAGACTGTTTATTTGGGGTTGCTCCTGTTTCTTGAGATAAACCTGTATTTGATATGTACATTCCTCTTAGGACTGCCTTTGCCACCTACCACAGATTTGGGGCTGTTGTGTTTTTGTTTTCATTTGTCTCCATGTCTTGTCTGACTTCCTTTTTAATTGGTTCATTGGTCCATTGATTATTTAGAACCATGTTGCTTAGCCTCCGTGTGTTTGGGAGTCCTTTTGTTTTTTTGTGTAATTTATTTCTGGTTTCATACCATTGTGGTGTGAGAAGCTGCATGATACAATTCCAATCTTTTAACATTACTCTGACCTAGTTCTGGAGAACATTCCATGTGCACTTGAGAGAAATGTGTATCCTGCGGCTGTTGGGTGGAATGTTCTGTAGATATCTGTTAAGTCCATCTGATCTAATGTATTGTTCAGTACCTGTTTCCTTATTTATTTTCTGTCTAGTTGATCTGTCTATTGATATGAGTGGTGTGTTAAAGTCTCCTAAAATGAATATGTTGCCATCTATTTCCCCCTTCAATTCTGTTAGTATTTGTCTTACATATTTAGGTGCTCCTATACTGTTGGCTGCACAGATATTTATAATGATTATATCTTCTTGTTGAAATGACCCTCCTATTATTATGTAATGTCCTTCTTTATATCTTCGCACTTCCTTTGTTTTGAAGTGTATTTTGCCTTATAAGTACTGCTACTCCTGCTTTTTTCTCCCTATTATTTGCATAGGACATCTTTTTCTGTCCCTTCACTGTTCGTCTGTGTGTATCGTTGGGTTTGAAATGTCTCTCTTGCAGGCAGCATATAGATGGGTCTTGTTTCCTTATCCATCCTGCCACTCTATGTCTTTTGATGGTACATTCAGTCCATTTACATTTGAGGTGATAATGGATCCATATGTTCTTATTGCCATTTTATTAATTGTTTTCTGGTTGTTTTATAGCTCCCCTTTGTTCCCTTTCTTATACTCTTCTCTTATTATTTGATGATTTGCTTTGGTGTTGTGATTGAATTTCTCTTAAAAAATGTTTGTGTGTCTATTATAGGTTTTAGTTGTGTGGTTACCAGAGTTTCAGGTGTAGCTTCCTTACTTTATAACAGTCTATCTTAAATTGCTGATTATTCTATTTCAAACACAATCTAATGGCACCTTATTTCCTTCTTCCTCCTCTACATACTATGTATAAGATGTCATAATATGCACTTTTTCTGTATCCCTTGACTGATTTTGTGGATGGTTGATTTTGCTTCTTTTGTTTTAATTTCATACTTGCTTGGTAATTAATTGGTCTGCTATCTTTATTATGGGTTTATTTTCATTAGTGAAAGCTATTTAGCCTTAGGAACACGTCCATCTCCAGCAGTCCCTTTAACATATCCTGTAAGGTTGGCTTAGTTGTGATGAATTCCCTCAACTTTTGTTTATTTGAAAATGGTTTAATCCCTGCTTCAAATTTAAATGATAATCTTGCTGGGTAGAGGACTCTTCACTGGAGGTTCTTGTTTCAATATATTAAATATATCATGCCACTCCTACCTGTAAAGTTTCTGCTAAGTCTGTGATAGCTTCATGGGGTTTCCTTTATAAGTAATCCTTTTTCTCTCTTTGGCTGCTTTCAATAGTCTCTCTTTATCCTTGATCTTTGCCATTTTAATTATTATTTGCCTTGGTGTTGACTTCCTGGGGTTCCTTTTGTTAGGGGTTCTTTGTGCCTCCACAACCTGAGTGTCTATTTCCATCCCCAGTCTGGGGAAGATTCCAACAATTATTTCCTCAAAGAGAATTTCTATCTCTTTGTCTTTCTATTCTTCTTCTGGCACCACTATTATGTGAATATTGTTTCATTTGGATTGGTCACAGAGCTCTCTTACCATTCTTTCATTCATAGAGATTCCATTTTCTCTCTGCTCCTCAGTTTCATTGTGTTCCTACTCACTAATTTCCATCTGATTGTCTCCTCTACCTGCAGTAATCTACTCTTAAATATCTCCAATGTATGTTTCATTTCAGATACTGTATTCTTCGGCTCTTAGAGACTCTTTTTCTTCTGTTTAAAGCCCTCCCTGAGATCTTGACAATTTGTCTGTAAATTATGAGCATGTTTATGACTTTTACTTTGAAATCTTTATCAAGAAGATTGGTGATCTGTTTCATTTAGCCCGCTTTCTGGTTTCTCGTCCTGTAAGTTTGTTTGAAACGTATTCCTCTGCTTCCTCATTTGTCAGGGTTTCTGGGTTTCTTCCTTTGTATTAGATGCCTCTGCTTTGCTTCCTGGCCTAGAAAGTAATAGCTTATGAAGAAGGCATTTTATGGTGCCCAGAAGCTCAACTGTTTATTCTCTAGTGCCTGGTTCTTCTTTGCAGGAGCCCCACCTGTCGGCATGCAGTGGGTGGGGTCTGTTTTCTGTCTGTCTTCTCCAGTAGTCTGAGCCTCCACTGGCAGTTTGCTTCAGCCTTGACTTTGTGATCCACATAGAAGCCTCTTCTGGGACCACTGCCAGTGTTGCCACACTCTGCTTGCCCTCTAGTGATGGCAGAGCTTCAGGTTTGATGGGGTGGACAGGCTGTTGTGCAGTTCTGAGGCAGGGTGAGATGCACAGCACCAGGCTTGGACACCCACAAGGAGAAAGAAACTCTTGGGGCTGACTCCTGCCGGCACATTCCTGGTTTGGCTAAAACAGAGTCAAGAAGGCTGGGAGAGTCTTCCTTTCCCTGCCAAGCAGCAAAATCTGACACTGTTGCTGGGCCGAGTGGGTTGGCTCACTGGCAGTGCACAAAGGGAGGAGTCTTGGGGCTGCACTGCCAGCGATGGGGGTAGAGTGTCTGGGACTCCCACGAGCGCCGAACCTTTTGGACCAAGGGAGGTCTGGTGAGGTATCATTCACCTGCCTTTTCTCCTGAGGAGAGAGCTCCATCCAACCTCTGGCACCTCTTGTACTGTTGGCAAGTCTTTCAAACTGCCGCCTCTGCTTTGGGTCTCAGGACTGGTGGAGTGTGCCTGTCCTCCACAAGTGGAGAGAGTCTCAGCCTCCCAGAGTGTTCCACTTGTTCCTGGTGTCCAGCCCCACTAATCACCAGGACCCAAGATAATGTGGACTTGTGCTCCTGGAGCAGATCTCCAAGGCCAAGTGTGCAGTGATTCTGGGCTCCTATCCCCTTCCTGCTCTGTTCTTTCCTCCGACCTGCACACTGGGGTTGAGGAAGACTTGTCCCACTCAATTGCGGCTCTGCTACTTTAACCTTCTCTGTATGGTCTTCTCTTCTTCCCCAGGTATAGGTGGTCTGTTTTGCTGTCTCCAGGTTGTTTTCAGGTTTAATTGTATTCGCTGTATTTTCTTCTTTTATGTGTTTGGAGATGAGGTTTCCACCTTGCCTTCCTAGTCCGTCATCTTTTTTCCTGCCTATTATTTTCTTATGATTCTTAAAACATGATACATAGTTTTAAGTAAAAAATGTAATATTATTTGTTGATATTTTCTTTATATGACAACTAGAGCCTAAACGGGGAGGATAAAGAACTTACAATGTGGTAAGGTTTCTACAATCCAAATAAAGTTGGAAAATATTGATTCTGGGAAAAGCTAAGTCTGTATTTTGTAATCCCTAGAGCAACCACTAAAAATTTATACAAGAAAGCAAAATTCACAACACACTAAAGTGTTTATAAATACTAAAAAATGTTCAAATAACCCAAAAGAAGACTGGAAAGGGGAAACAGAAGGAAAAAAATCATTGAGAAGAAATAGAAAATAAAATGGTAGGTTTAAATATAAACATATCAATAATTATATTAAAAATAAATGGTTTTAAAACATGGCGGCGTGAGAGGTAAGATGGAGGCTTCCTCCTAAAACCGCATATAATATGAAAATAAAGCTACTACAACTACTCTTGAAAGAGCAACGGGAAAGAGGACGGTAACAAACTGCATACACCTGGAGACAAGAGCAGCCCTCACGGAAAAGGGTAACGTACTAAAGCTGTGGTCCTGCGGGATCGAAGCCCTTGCCCCACGCCAGCTCACTGGCAGGAGGAACAGGAACGGAGCAGAGAGGGAGTGGAGAACTGGGACTGCTGAAAACCCAATTCTGGAGATCTGCTCTGGGAGCACAAACGTACATTTCATGGTGCTTGCATGATACTCTTCTAATTAGGGGGTTGGAAAGCTAAGACAGGCAGAATTCCTGGAGAGACTAAGTTTCCAGCTGCTTGAGAAAGCAGGGATCCATATCCAGCTGCTCTGGGACAAAACAAAGGTGGGCAGTCTGAGAGACTTCCTAACAAAGAAGCCCTTAGCAAGAGGGCTGCTAAAGGGGCAACGATTGCACAGAGCTTACTGCTCAGGAGAAACGACAGGTAGACAAAATTGTCGAGTGCACTCTGCCCAGCAGATTGGGAGTTTTCAAGATCTTCAGGTGCGCCAGCTCCCTGGATGCCTACACAGCTCCAAGAACCCCTTCTGTGACAGGCAGACTAGTGTGCCTTTCTCCTGGCCAGCCCCACTGGCCTTGCAAAGCGGGAAACCCTCCCCTGGTGCTAGGCCAGCCAGAGGGATGATCTGTCTACAGCAACTAAAAACGCGAAGCACAGAGTCTTATGCCTGCGTGCTCAACCCACTGGTTCAAGCAGTGGAGACAGGCATAGCAGCCAGGAACCAGGAAACAGCCCTTTCCTCCCCCGAGGCACCAATACCACTGCCCTACAACCCCCGACACTGCTTCAGGGGCTGAGCAGCTCCAGGGAGTAGAGCTTCTGGGCACTAGAAGGCGCCATACACAAATATGAAACACCAAAGGAACCTGGTCCAGAGTAAAATTATGAATACAACTCCTGAGAAAGGTTTAAATGATATGGACCTTATGACTCTCCCTGAAAGGGAGTTCAAAATAAAAGTCATTAACATGCTCATGGAGGTACAGAAAGATATTCAAGAACTCAGGAATGAATTCCAGTCAGAGATCCAATCGTTGAAGAACACAATAGACAGTACTAAAAGCAGATTGGATACAGTGGAGGAGATAATAAATGAAATAGAAACTAGAGAAGAGGAATACAAAGAAGCTGAGACACTGAGAGAAAAAAGGATCTCTAAGAATGAAATAATATTAAGAGAACTGTGTGACCAATCCAAACAGAACAATATTCGCATTATAGGGGTCCAGAAGAAGAACAGAGAGAAAAAGGGATACAAAGTGTCTTTCAGGAGGTGATTGCTGAAAACTTCCCCAATCTGGGGAAGGAGATAGTCTCTCAGGTCATGGAGGTGCGCAGATCTCCCACCACAAGGGACCCAAGGAAGACAACAGCAAGACATATAGTAATTAAAATGGAAAAGATCAAGGATAAGGACAGACTATAAAAAGCAGCCAGAGAGAGAAATAAGATAACATACAAAGGAAAACCCATCAGGCTATCAGACTTCTCAGCAGTAACCTTACAGGCCAGAAGGGAGTGGCATGATGTATCTAATGCAATGAAGCAGAACAGCCTTGAACCAAGATTACTTTATCCAGCAAGATTATCATTCATATTTAAATGAGAGATTAAACAATTCCCAGATAAGCAAAAGCTGAGAGAATTTCCCTCCCACAAAACATCTCTACAGTGTATTTTGGAGGGACTGTTATAGATGGAAGTGTTCCTACGGTTTAAGCTGTCACCAGAGGTAAGAAAACCACACTAAGGAAAATAGAACAGCTAATTACTCAGAAAATGCAAAATTAAATGAACTATCCCCAAAGTCAATCAAGGGATAGACAAATAGTACAGAATATGATACTTAATATCTAAAGAATGGAGGAGGAAGAAAAAGGAGGAAGGAAACAAACAAACAAACAAAAAAAGAACCTTCCGATTGTGTTTGTAAAAGCATATTAAGTGAGTTGTTAGACTTTAGATAGTAGGAAACTTAACCTTGAAACTTTGGTAACCACGAATCTGAAACCTGCAATGCCAAGAAGTACATACCTATCGATAATCACCCTAAATGTAAATGAACTGAATGCACCAGTCAAAGGACATACAGTCACTGAATGGATAAAAAAACAAGACCCATCTATATGCTGCCTTCAAGAGACTCACTTTAAATCCAAAGACATACACAGGCTAAAAGTGAAGGGATGGAGAAAGATATTTCATGCAAACAACAAGGAGAAAAAAGCAGGTATTACACTACCTGTATCAGATAAAATAGACTTCAAAACGAAGAAAGTAGCAAGAGATAAAGAAGGACATTACATAATGATAAAGGGGTCAGTCGAATAAGAATATATAACCATTATAAATATATATGTACCCAACACAGGAGCACCGGCATATGTGAAACAAATACTAACAGAACTAAAGGAAGAAATAGAAAGCAATGCTTTCACTTCAGGAGACTTCAACACACCACTCACTCCAAAGATCAGAAAAACCAGACAGAAAATAAGGAAATACACAGAGGTACTGAACACCACACTAGAACAGATGGACCTAACAGACTTCTACAGAACTCTACACCCAAAAGCAACAGGATACACATTCTTCTCAAGTGTGCATGGAACATTCTCCAGAATAGACCACATACTAGGCCACAAAAAGAACCTCAATAAATTCAAAACTTGGAAATTATAGGAACCAATTTCTCAGACCACAAAGGTATAAAACTAGAAATAAATTTTAGAAAGAATTCAAAAAGGCTCACAAATACATGGAGACTTAACAACATTCTCCTAATTAATCAATGGGTTAATGATCAAATCAAAAGAGAAATCAAAGAATATATGGAGACTAATGACAACAACAACAAAAAGACACAACTCTGTGGGATGCAGCAAAGGCAGTTCTAAGAGGAAAGTATATTGCAATCCAGGCCTATTTAAAGAAGGAAGAACATTCCCAAATGAATAGTCTAAAGACACAATTACTGAAATTGGAAAAAGAAGAACAAATGAGGCTAAAAGTCACCAGAAGGAGGGACATAATACAGATCAGAGAAGAAATAAATAAAATTGACAAGAATAAAACAATAAGAAAAATCAATGAAACCAAGAGCTGGTTCTTTGAAAAAATAAACTAAATAGATAAACCTCTAGCCAGACTCATTAAGAGAAAAAGAGAATCTACACACATAAACAGAATCACAAATGAGAAAGGAAAAATAACGATGGACCCCACAGAAATACAAAGAATTATAAGAGAATATTATTACCATCTATATGGTTAAAAGCTGCAAAAAATAGAAGAAATGGACAACTTGTTAGAAAAATACAACCTTCCAAGACTGACCAAGAAAGAAACAGAAAAACTAAACAGACCAATCACCAGCAACGAAATTGAATCGGTAATCAAAAAACTACCCAACAACAAAACCCCCAGACCTGATGGATTCACCTCTGAATTCTACCAGACATATAGAGAAGAAATAACACCAATTCTCCTTAAAGTTTTTCAAAAAACAGAAGAGGAGGGAATACTTCCAAACTCCATCTATGAAGACAGCATAACTCTAATACCGAAACGGGGCAAAGACCTCACCAAAAACGAAAATTACAGACCTATATCCCTGGTGAACGTAGATGCAAAAATACTCAACAAAATATGAGCAAACCGAATTCAAAAATACATCAAGAGGATCATACACCATGATCAAGTGGGATTCATCCCAGGGATGCAAGGATGGTACAACATTCGAAAATCCATCAACATCATCCACCACATCAACAAAAAGAAGAACAAATACCACATGATCATCTCCATAGATGCTGAAAAACCATTTGACAAAATTCAGCATCCATTCATGATTAAAACTCTCAACAAAATGGGTATAGACGGCAAGTACCTCAACATCATAAAGGCCATATATGACAATCCCACAGCTAACATCATACTTAACAGCGAGAAGTTGAAAGCTTTTAATCTAAGATCGGGAACAAGACAGGGATGCTCACTCTCTCCACTGTTATTCAACATAGTACTGGAGGTCCTAGCCATGGCAATCAGACAAAACAAAGACATACAAGGCATCCAGATTGGTAAAGAAGAAGTCAAATTGTCACTATTTGCAGATGACACGATACCGTAGTTAAAAAACCCTAAAGACTCCACTCCAAAACTACTAGAACTAATATATGAATTCAGCAACGTTGCAGGATACAAAATTCAAAAACAGAAATCTGTTGCTTTCCTATACACTAATGATGAACTAACAGAAACAGAAATCAGAAAAACAATTCCATACACAATTGCATCAAAAAGAATAAAATACCTAGGATTAAACCTAACCAAGGAGGTGAAAGACCTGTACTCTGAAAACTACAAGACACTCCTAATAGAAATTAAAGAGGACACTAACAAATGGAAATGCATCCCATGCTCTTGGCTAGGAAGAATAAATATTGTCAAAATGGCTATACTACCTAAAGGAATCTACAGATTCCACGCAATCCCTATCAAACTACCAACAGCTTTCTTCAATGAACTCGAACAAATAATTCTAAAATTCATATGGAACCAGAAAAGACCCACAACAGCCAAAGCAATCCTGAGAAGGAGGAATAAAACAGGGGGAATTACTCTCCATGACTTCAAGCTCTACTACAAAGCCACAGTAATCAAGACAATTTGGTAGTGGCATAAAAACAGATCCACACACCAGTGGAACAGAATAGAAAATCCAAACATTAACCCAAACATATACAGTCAATTAATATTTGATAAAGGAGCCTTGGATATACAATGGGGAGATGAGAGCCTCTTCAGCAGCTGGTGTTGGAAAAACTGGACAGCTATATGTAAGAGAATGAAACTGGACTACTGTCTAATCCAATACACAAAGATAAACTCAAGGTGGATCAAAGACCTGAATGTAAGTCATGAAACCATAAAACTCTTAGAAAAAAATATAGGCAAAAATCACTTGGACATGAACATGAGCGACTTCTTCATGAACATATCTCCCGGGCAAGGGGAAAAAAAGCAAAAATGAACAAGTGGGACTATATCAAGCTGAAAAGTTTCTGTACAGCAAAGGACACCATCAGTAGAACAAAAAGACATCCTACAGTATGGGAGAGTATATTCATAAATGACGTATCCGACAAGGGGTTGACATCCAAAATATATAAAGAACTCACGCACCTTAACCAACAAAAAGCAAATAATCCAGTTAAGAAATGGGCAGAGGACATGAATAGACATGTCTCTAAAGAAGAAATTCAGATGGCCAACAGGCACATGAAAAGATGCTCCACATCGCTAATCATCAGAGAAATGCAGATTAAAACCACAATGAGATATCACCTCACACCAGTGAGGATGGCCAACATCCAAAACACAAACAACAACAAATGTTGCTGAGGATGTGGAGAAAAGGGAACCCTCCTACACTGCTGGTGGGAATGCAAATTAGTTCAACCATTGTGGAAAGCAGTATGGAGGTTCCTCAAAAAACTCAAAATAGAAATACCATTTGACCCAGGAATCCCACTCCTAGGAATTTACCCTAAGAATGCAGCAGCCCAGTTTGAAAAAGACAGATGCACCCCTATGTTTATTGCAGCATTATTTACAATAGCCAAGAAATGGAAGCAACCTAAGTATCCGTCAGGAGATGAATGGATAAAGAAGATGTGGTACATATACACAATGGAATATTATTCAGCCATAAGAAGAAAACAAATCCTACCATTTGCAACAACATGGATGGAGCTAGAGGGTATTATGCTCAGTGAAATAAGCCAAGCTGAAAAAGACAAGTGTCAAATGATTTCACTCATATGTAGAGTATAAGAACAAAGAAAAAAACGGAAGGAACAAAACAGCAGCAGACTCACAGAACCCAAGAACGGACTAATAGTTACGAAAGGGAAAGGGACTGGGGAAGATGGGTGGGAAGGGAGGGATAAGAGGGTAAAAGGGGGCATTATCATTAGCAGATGTATTGTTGGGCGGCATGGGGAGAGCTGTAAACTCAGAAAAGACAAGTAGTGATTGTATAGCATCTCACTACACTGATGGACAGTGACTGTAATGGGGTTGATGGGGGGGACCTGTTGAAGGGGGTAGTTTAATAAGCATAATATTGCACATGTAATTGTAGATTAATGATACCAAAAGAAATTAGAAAAAATGAAAATAAAAATTAAATAAATAAATAAAATAAAAATAAAAATGAATGGTTTATGTACTCAAATAAAAGATAGTAATTGTCAGGTTTAAAAAACTTGACCCTACTAGACAATGTCTCTAAGAAATTCACTTAAAATTTAATGATAGTTAAGTTTAAAGAGAAGTGTCTGACAATTATATATTATGCAAATACAAATCAAAAGAATGTTGAAACAGTTTTATGAATATCAGATAAAGCTGACCTCAGAAAAAAGATGTTACTAGAGACAAGAGAGACATTAGTTACTGATAATAGAATCATTTCACAAAAAACGTAAGAATCCTAAATGTCTATGTACCTACCAATTGAATTTAAACCACAGAAAACATCAATGAACAAAACTGAAATGAAGAATAGAAAAATATATGACTATTCTAGGGTATTTCAGTACTTCTTCGATAAAACAACTATCAGAGAGTAATCAAATATACAGAACTAAACAAGTTCACTTTACTGTATTTAATTGATGTTTGTAGAAAATTTCAACTGAACAGCAGAAAGCATATTCTTTTTAAATGCATATGGAACAGTCACCAAGATAAACCATATCCTGGGTCATAAAACCTTAGCAATTTAAAAACATTTGAAATCATGCAAAGTATGGTCTTTGACTAAAACAAACTAAAAATAACAAAGAAAACAGGACAACTTTCCGTAGGTTGGACACTAAAGAAGATTTTTGTAAATGATATATAGAAAAAATCTCAAGAAACATAGAAAATATTTTGAACTGAGTAAAAATGAAGATACAACAATCATACCAAAATTTCTGTGATGCAGCTAAAGGACCACTTAGAGGGAAAAAAGTCACAACAATAAATGCTTACATTAGAAAGCAGAAATGCCTCAACTCAATTACCTAAGATCTAACTTTTAGAAACAATGAAAAGAAGAGCAAAAACTCCCAAAGAAGTAGAAGAATATAATAAATATATAAGCATAAATAAGATAAAAACTCTAAACGTAATAGAGAAAAATCAGTGAAATTGAAAGCTGGTTTTTGAAAAGATCATGAAAATTGACAACTTCTAGAAAGAATGACAGAGGAAAAAAGAGAAGTACAACTTACCAATATTAGGAAGAAAAGAGGGTTCTACTACATATTTCACAGACATTAAAAGAATAATAAGGGAATACTACCAATAGTTCTATACACAGTTATCAACTTAGAGGTAAGAGCAGTTCTTCAAAAGTCAGAGTACCATAGCTCACCCAATATTAAATAACCTAAATGTTCTTGTAACTATTAAACAAATCAAAAATTTTCCAGCTTTACTGTGATATAATTTACAATTAAAACTTATAAGTATTTAAGGTGTACAACTTGATGTATATGTGCATATACAAATTGGTATATATATAAATTACACACATTTGTATATATATGCATTTTGTCACTACAATCAAGCTAATTAACATATTCATCACCTCACACGGCTTACCTTTTCTTCCTTTTTTTGTGGTGAGAAATACTTAAGATTAACCCTGTTAACAAATTTCAGTATGCGACACAGTATTAACTTAGTATTGTTAATGATAGTCTCATTGTTGTTGTACATTAGATCTCCAGAAATTATTCATCTTGTATAACTGATATTTTGTACCCCTTGAGCAACATCTCCGCATTTCCTTCTCTACCCTCAGCCCCTGGCAACTACCATTCTATTCTTTGCTACTATGAGTTTGACTTAATTTTAGATTCAATATTTAAGTGAGATTATGTAGTATCTGTCATTCTGTTGTCTGGCTTATTTCATTTAGCATGATGCCCTCCAGGTTCATCCATGTTGTCACAAATGTCAGGATTTCCTCCTTTTTTAAGGATGAACAATATTCCATTACAGATAGATAGAATTTTTCTTCATCATATATCTGTTGACAGGTATTTTAAGTTGTTTCCACATCATGGCTATTGTGAATAATTCTGCAATGAGTAGGGCAGTGCAGATATGCTTTCAAGATCCTAATTTTGTTTCCTTAGGATATAGACCCAGAAGTAGGATTTCTAGATCACAGAAAATCCTTACATAAATTGAATCAATAGTTAAAGACATCAAAAAATAAATCTCTAGGTTCAGATGTTTTTACTGGTGAACACTACCTAACATTTAAAGAAGAAATAAAGTCTATAAATAGTTAATTAACATAAAAAATGAAATAATTGAGTTGTGGAGAGTTCCGGGAAGATGGCGGTGTGAGCAGGGCAGCGGAAATCTCCCAAAACCATATATATCTATGAAAATACAGCAAATACAACTATTCCTAAAAGAGAGACCAGAGTACACAGGACAGCGCACAGACTGCATCTGCACCTGAGAGGACTCGGCACCCTGCGAGGCGGGTAAAACACGGAGCCACGACCCAGCAGGACCCAAGCATTCCCCCACCCCAGCGCACCGGAGGGAGGAGAGGATTCAGAGCCGGGAGGGAGTGGAAGAACAGGCCCGCGAAACAACCAGCCCTGGTGATCTGCGCCAGGAGCGCTGACACACATCGTGCGGTGTATCGGATATTGGAGAGGCAGAAGGTACAGGTTTTGAGCTGGGAACACGCCCGGGACCTTACAGGACGCTCCCCGGGACAAAAGAAAAGCGCGCTTTTTTTTGGCGGTCTTAAAGAGGCAAGGGCCGAGGATTGTCCCAGCACACTCGGCCCAGCAGGCTGGGAGTCCAGAGGAATTTAGGACCCCTTGTCTGGCAACAGGGAAAAAGTACCCGCACTGAAACTTCACATACAGAACAACAGCCTCCCATTCATTCCTGCCCTGGCCAGAGCTACAAAGGGCCGGGTGGAGCTGCGCGGCCACGGCTGCGGAATAGTGGAGCAACACTGACACCTACAGCATCCTTACAGAATCTACTCCCGGAGGGCGTTTTTTGTTTTTTTTTGGGGGGGGGTTTGTTTTGGTTCTTGTTTTCCTTTCTTTTCTTTCTTTCTTTTTTTCTCTTTCCTTTCTCTTCCTTCTTTTTTTTTCTTTTAAAGTCTTAAAAAGCCCAGCTGACATACGTGGCACCTACCAGGGACCACTTCTATCACCATGAAAAGACAGAGGAATATGGTACAGACCAAGCTAACACAGACCCAGACATACCAGAGAGAGAGACTGAAGGGATGGAAATGCACAATCTTCCTGAAAAAGAATTCAGAATAAAAGGCACAACCATGCTCATGGATCTACAGAGAAATGTGCAAGAGCTGAGGGAGGAAGTGAGGGAAGTCAGGAAAGACAATGCAGAAATGAGACAAGACATCGACAGGCTTACCAGCAGACTGGACGACATGCAAGAGGCTATTAATGGAATAGAAATCAGAGAACAGGAATACAGAGAAGTTGAGGCAGAGAGAGATAAAAGGATCTCTAGGAATGAAAGAATATTAAGAGAACTGTGTGACCAATCCAAACGGAACAAGATTCATTTTATAGGAGCACCAGAGGAAGAAGAGAAAGAAAAACGGATAGAAAGTGTCTTTGAAGAAATAATTGCTGAAAACATCCCCATGCTGGGGAAGGAAATAGTCTCACAGTCCATGGAAGCCCACAGATCTCACAACATAAGGGACCAAAGGAAGACAACACCAAGACACATAATAATTAAAATGGCAAAGATCAAAGATAAGGACAGAGTATTAAAGGCAGCTAGACAGGGAAAAAAGACCACCTACCAAGGAAAACACATCAGACTATCATCAGACTTCTCAACAGAAACATTAGAGGCCAGAAGAGAATGGCATGATATATTTAATGTAATGAAACAGAACGGCGTCGAACCAAGAATATTGTATCAAGCACAATTATCATTTAAATATGACAAGCTAAAGTTGAGAGGATTTGCCTCCCATAAACCACCTCTACAGGACACCTTAAAGGAACTGCTCTAGAGGGAAGCACTCCTAAGGCTAAAAAGATGTCACCAGAGAAAATAAAATCATAGCAAAGAAAGCAGACCAGTCAACTACTAACTAAAGGCAAAGAATAAAACACCTAATACATAAGAAATGGAGGAGGAAGAATAAGAAGGGAGAGAAATAAAGAAACATCAGACTGTGTTTACAATAACAAGACAGTTAAGTTAGAATGTTAAGATAGTAAAGAAGCAACCCTTGAACCTTTGGTAACCATGAATCTAATGCCACCAATGGCAATAAGTACATATCTATCGATAATCACCCTAAATGTAAATGGACTGAATGCACCAATCAAAAGGCACAGACTAACAGAATGGATAAAAAAGCAAGACCCACCTATATGCTGCTCACAAGAAACTCACCTCAAACCCAAAGATATACACAGACTAAAAGTGAAGGGATGGAAAAAGATATTTCATGCAAACAACAAGGACAAAAAAGCAGGTTTTGCAGTACTTGTATCAGAGAAAATAGACTTCAAAACTAAGAAAGTAGCAAGAGATAAAGAAGGACATTACATAATGATAAAGGGGTCAATCGAACAAGAGGATATAACCAATATAAATATACATGCACCCAATAAGGGAGCACCACCATATGTGAAACAAATACTAACAGAATTAAAGGAGGAAATAGACAGCAATGCATTCATTTTAGGTGACTTCAACACACCACTCACTCCAAAGAACAGATTAACCAGACAGAAAATAAGTAAAGACACACAGGCACTAAACAACACACTAGAACAGGTGGACGTAACAGACATCTACAGAACTCAACACCCAAAAGCAACAGGATACACATTCTTCTCAAGTGCACATGGAACGTTTTCCAGAAAAGACCACATACCAGGCCACAAAAAGAACCTAAATAAATTCAAAAATATTGAAATTCTACCAAAAAACTAGTCAGATCACAAAGATATAAAACTAGAAATAAACTTCAGAAAGAAAAAAAAATGGCTCACAAATACATGGAGACTTAACAACATTCTCCTAATTAATCCATGGGTTAATGACCAATCAAAACAGATATCAAAGAATATATGGAGACTAATGACAACAACAACACAAAGACACAACTTCTATGGGACGCAGCAAAGGTCGTTCTAAGAGGAAAGTATATTGCAATCCAGGCCTATTTAAAGAAGGAACAGCATTCCCAAATGAATAGTCTAAAGACACAATTACTGAAATTGGAAAAAGAAGAACAAATGAGACCCAAAGTCACCAGAAGGAGGGACACAATAAAGATCAGAGAAGAAATAAATAAAATTGAGAAGAATAAAACAATAGAAAAAAATCAATGAAACCAAGAGCTCATTCTTTGAAAAAGTAAACAAAATAGATAAACCCCTAGCCAGACTCATTAAGAGAAAAAGAGAATCTACACACATAAACAGAATCAGCAATGAGAAAGGAAAAATAACTATGGACCCCACATAAATAAAAAGAATTATGAGAGAATACTGTAAGAATCTATATGCTAACAAGCTGGAAAACCTAGAAGAAATGGACAACTTGTTAGAAAAATACAACCTTCCAAGACTGACCAAACAAGAAAGAGAAAAACTAAACAGACCAATCATCAGCAACGAAATTGAATCGGTAATCAAAAAACTACCCAAGAACAAAAGACACGGACAAGACGAGTTCACCTCCAAATTCTACCAGACATATAGAGAAGAAATAACATCCATTCTCCTTAAAGTTTTTCAAAAAATAGAAGAGGAGGTAATACTTTCAACTCATTCTATGAAGCCAGCATCACTCTAATACCGAAACCGGGCAAAGACCTCCCAAAAAAGAAAATTACAGACCAATATCCCTGATGAACGTAGATGCAAAAATACTCAACAAAATATTAGCAAACCGAATTCAAAAATACATCAAGAGGATCATACACCATGATCAAGTGGGATTCATCCCAGGGATGCAAGGATGGTACAACATTCAAAAATCCATCAACACGATCCACCACATCAACAAAAAGAAGAACAAATACCACATGATCATCTCCATAGATGCTGAAAAAGCATTTGACAAAATTCAGCATCCATTCATGATTAAAACTCTCAAAAAACGGTTATAGACCGCAAATACCTCAACATCATAAAGGCTATCTATATATGACAAACCGATAGCAAACATCATACTTAAGAGTGAGAAGCTGAAAGCTTTTCATCTAAGATAGGGAACAAGACACAGATGCCCACTCTCTCCTCTGTTATTTAACATAGTACTGGAGGTCCTAGCCACGGCAATCAGACAAAACAAAGACATACAAGGCATCTAGAGTGGCACAGAACAAGTCAAATTGTCACTATTTGCAGATGACATGATATTGTACATAAAAATCTCTAAAGACGCCACTCCAAAACTACTAGAACTAATATCTGAATTCAGCAAAGTTGCAGGATACAAAATTAATACGCAGAAATCTGAAAAACAATTCCATTCACAATAGCATCAAAAAGAATAAAATACCTAAGAATAAACCTAACGAAGGAAGTAAAAGACCTATACTCTGAAAACTACAAGACGCTCCAAAGAGAAATTAAAGAAGACACTAACAAAGGGAAATGCATCCCATGCTCTTGGCTAGGTAGAATAAATATTGTCAAAATGGCTATACTACCTCAAGCAATCTATAGATTCAATGTAATCCCTATCAAACTACCAACAGCTTTCTTCAATGAACTCGAACAAATAATTCTAAAATTCATATGGAACCACAAAAGACCCCGAATAGCCAAAGCAATCCTGATAAAGAGAAATAAAACAGGGGGGATTATACTCCCTGACTCCAAGTTCTACTACAAAGCCACGTAAAGAAGACAATATACTATTGGCACAAAAACAGACCCACAGACCAGTGGAACAGAATAGAAAATCCAAACATTAACCCAAACACATACAGTCAATTAATATTTGATAAAGGAGCCTTAGATATACAATGGGGAGATGACAGCCTCTTCAGCAGCTGGTGTTGGAAGCACTGGACAACTACATGTAAGAGAATGAAGCTGAACTACTGTCTAACCCCATACACAAAAGTAAACTCAAAATGGATCAAAGACATGAATGTAAGACATGAAACCATAAAACTCTTAGAAAAAAACATAGGCAAAAATGTCTTGGACGTAAACATGAGCGACTTCTTTATGAACATATCTCCCCGAGTAAGGGAAACAAAAGCAAAAATGAAAAAGTGGGACTATATCAAGATGAAAAGCTTCTGTACAGCAAAGTACACCATCAGTAGAACAAAAAGACATCCTACAGTATGGGAGAATATATTCATAAATGATGTATCTGATAAGGGGTTGACATCCAAAATATATAGAGAACTCACGCACCTTAACAAACAAAAAGCAAATAATCCAATTAAGAAATGGGCAGAGGACATGAATAGACACTTCTCCAAAGAAGAAATTCAGATGGCCAACAGGCACATGAAAAGATGCTCCACATCGCTAATCATCAGAGAAATGCAGATTAAAACCACAATGAGATATCACCTCACACCAGTGAGGATGGCCAACATCCAAAACACAAACAACAACAAATGTTGGTGAGGATTTGGAGAAAAGGGAACCCTCCTACACTGCTGGTGGGAATGCAAATTAGTTCAACCATTGTGGAAAGCAGTATAGAGGTTCCTCAAAAAACTCAAGAATGCAGCAGCCCAGTTTCAAAAAGACAGATGCACCCCTATGTTTATCGCAGTACTATTTACAATAGCCAAGAAATGGAAGCAACCTAACTGTCCATCAGTAGATGAATGGATAAAGAAGACGTGGTACATATACACAATGGAATATTATAGAGCCGTAAGAAGAAAACAAATCCTACCTTTTGCAACAACGTGGATGGAGCTAGAAAGTATTATGCTCAGTGAAATAAGTCAAGCCAAAAAAGACAAGTACCAGATGATTTCACTCATATGTGGAGTATAAGAACAAAGAAAAAACTGAAGGAACAAAACAGCAGCAGACTCACAGAACCCAAGAACAGACTAATAGTTACCAAAGGGAAAGGGACTGGGGAGGATGGGTGGGAAGGGAGGGACAAGAGGGAAAAAGCGGCATTATGATTAGCTGATATAGTGTGGGGGGGCACAGGGAGGGCTGTACAACTCAGAGAAGACAAGTAGTGTCTCTATAGCATCTCACTACGCTGATGGACAGTGACTGTAATGGGGTTGGTGGGGGGGACCTGATGAAGGGGTTAGTTTAATAACCATAATATTGCACATGTAATTGTAGGTTAAAGATACCACAATAGACTAAAAAAAAAAAAAGAAATAATTCCCTATAATTTCTCTCAGAAAATAGAAGAGGAAAGATACTTCCCAACTCATTTTATGAAATAAATATTACCCTGGTACCAAAACCAAAGACAAAACAAAAAGAGGATACTGCAGGCTAATATTCCTCATAAACTTTAATTCTGAATAAAATATTGTCAAACTGAATTCAGTCATGTATTAAAAAAAAACAGCTATTAAGGCGTTTATCCTACAAATATGTCTTGTTCAATAGTTGAAAATCAATCAGTGTAATCCACCATGTTAACATTCTAAAGAAGAAAACCTACATAATCATTACTAGATGCAGGAAGTTACCTTTGACCAAGTGCAACATTCATTCCTAATAAAAGTACTCAGAAAACTAAGAATAAAAAGGAACTTCCTCAAGGTAATAAATGGAAAGAGATTCTGTTTTCAAGGATTTGAAGTCTCAGTATGGTAGCAATGTTGATTCTCTCCAAAGTGATATATAAATTTATTGTAATACCAATTAAGAGCATAGAGCTTTTGTAGATATTTTAAAGATAAACAAACACTTATGTGGAGGGACCAAACAGTTATAATAGCTAAAATACTTCTGAAAAAGCATATAGTTGAATGAATAGCACTATATTAAAACTTAGTGAAATCTTATATTAATGAAAAACTACACTAATCAGGCAGTGTGGTAGCTGTAAAGGGATATACACATAGATCAATGGCACAAAAAAGAATTTGGAAATAAACCCACAGAAATATACATTTGATCTCGGACACATGTGCAAAGGGCAATTCAAAGATTACAGAACAGTGTTTACAAAAAATGTTGTTTGAACAATTGGTCATCTATATGCAAAATAATGAGCCAGACTAAACTTTATATCTTTTTACAGAGACTAACTCAAAATGCATAATAGATCTAAGTGTAACATGTAAAATTATAAGAATGACAAATCATGAAGGATGATCAATATCATTAGCTATTCATGACATGAAAATTAAAGCCATGATTAGATACAATTACATGTCTATTAGAATGGTTAAAATGAAGCTATTAATATGAGATTGTGGCAAGAATATGGAGCAATTAGAATCATACATTGCTGGTGGGAGTACAAAATGGTACAACCACTCTGGGAAGCAGCTTTGCAGTTTCTTACAATGTGAAATAAGCACTTATTATATGACCCAGTAATCCTACTATGAGAAAAATGAGAACTTATGTTTATACAGTACATGAAATTCAAAAAAGTTTTATTCATGCTCACCAAGCCTGCAAACACCCAAACTGTGCTTCAACTGGTACATTGTATCCAAACATGCAATACTATTGAGCAGTTAAGAGAAACTACTGCTCACAGTACAGCATAGGTGGATCTCAAAGCGTTGTGCTCTAAAGTAGCTAATCTCTAAAGGTCACATACTGTATGAATTCCAATTGTATGATATTTTCAACAAGACAAAATGATACTGATGAAGGAAAAGCCAGTGAGTACAAGAGAGGAAGAGGGACAACCACAAAGGAAAGCATGAAGGAGAGATGGATTAGCATAGAATGGAGAGCATTTTGGTGTGATGGAACTTGTGTATCCTGATTGCAGTGTTGGTTACGTGTTTTAAAACTCTCAGATCTACAAATCAAAAGAAAAAAGTTAAATTTACTGTACAGTTAAAAAAGTCTCTGACTCACCACAGAGTAGAAAAAAAGGTGTTCTGATAGTGTCAAGTCATTAAACAGCAAGTCACACTCTGGGCAGAAGCCCAAGTTTTTTCGAATCTCACTTAAGTTTTTTGAGGTGTTATATCCATCGATATAGGCCGCTCCTCGGGTAGGAGGGTAACGACCTACAAGTAAGCAGAAGGCACGGCAGAGGCAGAGCTTCGTTAAGAGAGCAGATAAGACACTGCAAATCAGCATCTCAAATTCAGCCTAAGTACTGATTACTCAGAAGAACTAGCAGTATTTCCTGCAGAAGAATAGTTCAGAAAAAGATCATTAGTCACATTTCAGTAGTGGGATTAGCCTTTTTTTTTCTTATATATACTAATTTTCTACAATGGGTATAGATTATATTGGTAATAAAAACATTTGAATTATTTGCTGTGTTCCAATATATTTAAATTGTAATCAGTCAGTTACTATATTTGTGAACCATACTGTGTAGATGCTATGGAAAACATAATGATGTGCAATATATAATTTTTATTTTAATTATTAATAACAACCAGTCCAGATTTTGTGGAGAACTATTTGGTGATATGTAAAAAAGAAACTAAAATCATTTAAATCCTAGGAATCATTTATCCTAGTTAAAAATATATATTCCTCTTTAAAATTGAGATACAGTTGACATATAATTTTACATTAGTTTCAGGATACAACATATTGATGCAATATTTGTATATATTGTGAAATGATCACCACAAGTCTAGTTACCATCCATTACCATATGCAGTAACAAATTTTTTCTAGTGATGAGAACTTGTACGACTTACCTTCTTAGCAACTTTCAAGTATATAATACAGAATTATTAACTATAGCCACCATGCTGTACAATACATCCCCATGACTTACTTATTTTACCTTTTAATCCTCCTCACCCATTAGCCCAGCCCCCATCCGCCAGTGCTGGAAACCAACAAACTGTTCTCTGTATCTATGAGTCCTTTTGTGTTTTTAGACTCTACATAAAAGTGACATCATACAGTATTTGTCTTTGTCTGACTTGCCTCACTAAGCAAAATGCCATCAAGCCCCATCAATGGCAAGATCTCCTTTTTATGGCTAAATAATATCCCACTGTATGTACATGCAGTGCCTTTCCTCTGCCTGTTTCCCCACTGGTCTCGCCTGCGCATGTCACACATGCCTGAGCGCTGCACACAAGTTGTTGACTAGTTTACAGTCTTAGAAGGAGTCTGAATTCTGCCCTGGGGATAGAGCTCAATACATACCTGTGAGAATAGACAAGGTTGTGGTTTTGCCTGCCTCATTTTCTCCTAGAAGAACAGTGATCTGCCCATGATATACATTCAGAGACATGTTGCTTACTGCTACTTTTTCACCAAATTTCTGTGGGATAAAAGAAAGAATAACTTGATATTGGTCACTATTATTTATGAAAGACACTCATATCCTCTGTCCTTAGAAGAAACATTGTATCATCAAACTCATGTTGTAAAATAGAAATAATGTGAACAGGGAACAATTTTTGTAGGAGCATTGAGTTTTTATATTAGACAAAATAAATGTAAAGGCACAGTGCTATGTACTTGTACATTTGGTAAGGAAAATGGAGATCTATCTATATTCTATGTATGAAGAGTATACCATAGTAATGTGCATACTCAACTCTAGCAAAGCTAAGGAAGGTCACATAAGCTGTCACCAATGATCAGAAAAGAAACCATGATTTCAGATGAAAGTTTAGTGATTTTAAACAGTATGGCAGAAAAATCTTTTTAAGTTTTATTTTTTTTTAATTTAAATATAGTTGGTATACAATATCATATTGGTTTCAAGTATACAACACAGTGATTCAACATTTACCCACATTATCAAATCCCCACCCCAACTAGTACAGTTACTATCAGTCAACATAAAAACATGCTACAGAATCACTGACTATATTCTCCATATTGCATTTCCATTCCTGTGACCAACTTATATTATGATTGAGATTTTGTGCCTCTTTAACCCCCTCACCCAGTCCACTCACCCACCCCAACCCATAACCCATGGTAACCACCAGTCACTTCTCAGTGTCTATGAGTCTACTGCTGTTTTGTTTTGTTTTGGGGTTCCAAATATAAGTGAAATCATATGGTATTTTCTTTCTCCACCTTGCTTATTCATTTAGCATAATACCCTCTAGGTAAATTCATGTGGCATAATAAAGTTGTAGCTGGAATCCCTGAGGTGGTTTGGGACATGAAAATAATTGAATAAGTAATGGCCACATTTTTTCCAAATTTGATGACAGCAATAAATCTACAGGGTCAAGAAGCTCAACAGATCCAAAGGGTATGAAGGAAACTTCCTCCAAGGAACATTACCATCAAACTGCCTAAAACCACTGATGAAGAAACGACTTGAAAGTTGCCAGAAAAAAAGAACTGTACATGCAGGAAAAACATAAAAGTGAAATTAAATATTTCACTGGAAACAATTCATGTATAAAGACAGTGAAGCAATATCTTTAACCTAACATTCTATATCCAAAGACAGTGTCTTTCAAAAGTAAAGATGAAATGAAGTCTATTTTAGACACAGAAAAACTGAAAGAATTAATCACTAGCAGATGTGCACTAAAAGAAATGTTTCTTTTGCTCTTCAATGAACTAGAACAAATAGTTCTAAAATTCATATGGAACCACAAAAGATCTCAAATAGTCAAGAAATCCCAAGAAAGAAGAACAAAGGTGGGGGGATTACATTCCCTGACTTCAAGCTCTACTACAAAGCTGCAGGAATCAAAACAATTTGGCTCCGGCACAAGAACAAATCCATAGATCGATGGAAAAGAATAGAGAGCCCAGAAATAAACCCATGCATATAAGGTCAATTAAGATATGATAAAGGAGCCATGAATACACAATGGGGAAAAGACAGCCTCTTCAACAACTGGTGTTGGCAAAACTGGACAACTGCATGCAAGAGAATGAAACTGTATTACTGTTTAACTCCATACACTAAAATAAACTTGTAATGGATCAAAGACCTGAATGTAAGTCATGAAAACATAAAACTCTTAGAAGAAAACACAGGCAAAAATCTCTTGAATATAAACATGAGTGACTTTTTCCTGAACACATCTCTTTTGGCAAGGAAAACAAAATAAAAAATGAACAACTGGGATGACATCAAACTAAAAGACTTCTGTACAGCAAAGGACACCATCAGCAGAACAAAAAGGCATCCTACAGTATGGGAGAATATATTTGTAAATGATTTATCTGATAAGGGGTTAACATGCAAAATTTATAACAAAATATAGAACTCACATGCCTCAACATCCAAAAGACAAATAACCCAATTAAAAAATGGGCAGAGGACCTGAAAAGACACTTCTCCAGAGAAGAAATATGGATCTCTACCAGGCATATGAAAAGATGCTCTACTTCACTAATCGACAGGGAAATGCAAATTAAAACCACAATGAGATGACACCTCCCAGCAGTTAGTGTGGCCACTATCCAAAAGACAAGAAGCAACAAATGCTGGCAAGGATGCGGTGAAAGGGGAACCCTCCTGCCCTGTTGGTGGAAATGTAAATTGGTTCAACCATTTTGGAAAGCAATATGAATGTTCCTCAAAAAACTAAAAATAGAAATATCATTTGAACCAGTCATTCCAGCCCTAGAAATTTACCTGAAGAAAACAAGATCCCTGATCTGTAAAGATATGTGCACCCGTTTTTCGCTGCACTATTTACAATAGCCAAGGTATGGAAGCAACCAAAGTGTCCATCAATAGATGAATGGTTAACGAAGAGGTGGCACATATATACACATGGAACATTATTCAGCCATAAAAAGAAAAGAAATCCTGCCATTTGCAAGAACATGGATGGATCTACAGTGTATTCTGCACAGTGAAATAAGCCAGGCAGAGAGAGACAAATACCAAGTGATTCACTCATCTGTAGAGCATAAAACAAAGCAAAACAGAAGGAACAGAACAGCAGGGGACTCATAAACACCAAGAAGGGACTACTGGCTACCAAAGGGGAGGGGTTGGGGAGGATGGATAGGAAGGAAGAAGGTCAGTCATGGGCAGTATAATTCACAAGCACAACATAGGCAGGTCACTGGGATGGTAGTACAGCACAGAGAAGACAATTAATGATTCTATAACATCTTACTACATTGACAGTCAGTGACCACAATGGAGGGGGTGAGGAAAAAAAAGAAATGTTAAAGCTACTCTACCAGGAATAAAGAAAGTGATATCAGATGGAAATCTAGATCTAAAAAGAATGGAGAGCACTGGAAATATAAGCTACATTAGTAACTATGTCTCATACTAAGTGTATGACAATAATAACAAGAAAACTGAGTGTAAAAACAAAAGTACACTCATATAAAGTCCTCATTCTATATACAAAATAGCTTACAATTTGAAGACTAGCTGTAATACGTTGTATAATATATCAAAGAGAAACCTCTAAAATATCAAAAAACAGTGAATGCACAAAACCCTAGTCATTCAGTACTTGACCCCATAAAGGCAGAACCCCAAGTCCATGCTCTTTCTCTCTACTGGTGACTTCACTGTGTGGTCCCAGGTGTGCTCTGTACCCTCCAGGGTTGTGAGTAATAAACCTTGTTTATTCAGTCTCCAGATTAAATGAGGTAGAGGAGATGGTAACTGGAATAGAAATTAGAAAACAGGAATACAAAGAAGCTCAGGCAGAGAGAGAAAAAGGATCTCTAGGAATGAAAGAATATTAAGAGAACTGTATGCCCGATCCAAATGGAACAATATTTGCATTATAAGGGTACCAGAAGAAGAGAGAGAAAAAGGGATAGAAAGTGTCTTTGAAGAAATAATTGCTGAAAACTTCCCCAATCTGAGGAAGGAAAGAGTCGCTCAGGCAATGAAGTGCACAGATCTCCCAACACAAGTGACCCAAGGAGGACAACATCAAGACATATAATAATTAAAATGGCAAGGATCAAGGACAAGGACAGAGTATTAAAATCATCCAGAGAAAGAAAAAAGGTCACCTACAAAAGAAAACCCATCAGGCTATCATCAGACTTCTCAGAAAAAACCTTACAGGCCAGAAGAGAATGGCATGATATATTCAATGCGATGAAACAGAAGGCCCTCGAACCAAAAATACTCTACACAGCAAGATTATCATTTAAATGTGAAGGAGGGATTAAACAATCTCCAGATAAGCAAAAGTTGAGGTAATTTACTTCCCACAAACCGCCTCTACACTGTATTTTGGATGGACTGCTCTAGATGGAAGTACTCCTAAGGCTAAATAGCTGTTATCAGAGAAAATAAAGCCACAGTAAAGAAAGTAGACCAATTAATTACTAACCAAAAGCAAAATTAAATCAGCTATCCACCAAGTCAGACAAGGGATACACAAAGAGTACAGAATATGACACCTTACATATAAAGAGTGGAGGAGGAAGAAAAAGAAGGGAGACAAAAAGAATCTTCAGGTTATGTTTATAATAGTGTAATAAGCGAGTTAAGTTAGACTGCTAGACAGTAAAGAAGCTTGAACCTTTGGTAACTATGAATCCAAAGCCTGCAATGGCAATAAGTACCTATCTATCGATAATCACCGTAAATATAAATGGACTGAACGCACCAATCAAAAGACATAGAGTTACAGAATGGATAAAAAAGCAAGACCCATCTATATGTTACCTACAAGAGACTCACTTCAAACCCAAAGACATACACAGACTGAAAGTGAAGGGATGGAAAAACATATTTCATTCAAACAATAGGGAGAAAAAAAGCAGGAGTTGCAGTACTTGTATCAGATAAAATAGACTTCAAAACAAAGTAAGTAACAAGAGAGAAAAGAGAACATTATATAATGATAAAGGGGTCAGTCCAACAAGAGGATATAACCATTATAAACATCTATGCACCCAACATAGGAGCACCCATATATGTACAACAAATACTAACAGAATTAAAGGGGGAAATAGACACAATGCTTTCATTTTAGGAGACTTCAACACACCACTCACTCCAAAGGGCAGATCAACCAGACAGAAAATAAGTAAAGACAGAGAGGCACTGAACAACATATTAGAACAGATGGACCTAACAGGCATCTACAGGACACTCCACCGAAAGGTAACAGGATACACATTCTTCTCAAATGCACATGGAACATTTTCCAGAATAGATCACATACTAGGCCACAAAAAGAGCCTCAGCAAATTAAAAAAGATTGAAAGTCCACTCTCATCTCTTCTATTCTTCACAGTACTAGAAATCCTAGGTAGAGCAATTAGACAAGGACAATAATTAAACAGCATCCAAATCAGAAAGGAAGAAGTTATCTTTACTTGCAGATGACATGATCTTATATTTAGAAAATCCTAAACACTCAACAAAAAACTTGTATCCTATAGGATACAAAATCAACATAAAAAATCATTATCTTTCTATACACATAAAATGAACAAATGAAAAAGAAATTAAGAAAACAATCCCTCCTGCCCAAAGTAATTTACAGATTCAATTCAATCCCTATCAAAACAACGATGCATTTTTCAATAAACTAGAGCAAATAACTTTAAAATTCATACGGAATCACAGAAGACCCTTAAAAGTCAAAGCAATCTTGAGAAAGAAGAATAAAGCTGGGCTATTATGCTCCCTGACTTCAAGCTATACTACAAAGCAACATTGATCAAAATAGTATGGTACTAGCACAAGAACAGACCCATAGGTCAATGGAACAGAATACAGAGCCAAGAAATAAACCCATGCATGTATTGTAAATTGATATATGATAAAGGAGCCATGAATATACAATTGGAAAAAGAGAGTCTCTTCAATAAATTGTGTTGGGAAAACTGGACAGCTACATGCAGGAGAATGAAATTGGATTACTGTCTAACTCCATACACAGAAGTAAACTAAAAATGGATTAAAGACCTAAATATAAAACATGAAGCCATAAAACTCTCAGAAGAAAATATAGGCAAAAATCTCTTGACCATAAGCATGGGCAACTTTTTTTCTGGACATGTCTCCCTGGGGAAGGGAAACAAAATAAAAAGTAAACAAGTGGGACTACCTCAAACTAAAAAAAACTTCTGTACAGCAAAGGATAACTTCAATAGAACAAAAACACAACCTAAAGTATGGGAGAATATATTATTTAATGATTTATCTGATAAGGAGTTAACATCCATAATATATAAATAACTTAGATGCCTCAATACCAAGAAAACAAATAACCCAATTAAAAAATGGGTGGAGGACCTGAGCAGACATTTTTCCAAATGAGAAACAGAGATGGCCAATAGGTACATGAAAAGATGTTCCATGTTGCTAATTATCAGGGAAATGCAAATCCAAACCACAATGAGATATCACCTCACAGCAGTTAGAACGGCCACTACTCAGAAGACAAGAAATAACAAGTGCTGATGATGATGTGGAGAAAAGGGAGCCCTCCTACACAGTTGGTGGGAATGTAAATTGGTGCAGCCACTGTGGAAAGCAGCATGGAGGTTCCTCAAAAATCTGAAAGCAGAAATAACATATGGCCTGGTAACTTCACTTCTAGGAATTTACCCAAAGGAAACAAAATCTCTGACTGGAAAAGATATATGCACCCCTGTGTTTATTGCCCATTATTTACAATAGCCAAGATATGGAAGCAACCTAAGTGTCCATCAATAGACAAATGGATAAAGAAGAGGTGGTACATATACACAGTGGAACATTATTCAGCCATAAGAAAGAATGAATCCTGCCATTTGCAACAACATGCATGGACTTAGAGAGTATTATTCTAAATGAAATAAGCTAGGTGGATAAAGAAAAATACCATATGATTTCAGGGTATTGACATATGGAACCGAAAAACAAAACAAAACAAAATGAATAAAATAGCAGTAGATTTATAGATACTGAAAAGTGACTGGTGGTTACCATGAGGAAGGGATTGGGGTGGGTGAGTGGAGTCGGTGAGGGGGTTAAAGATGCACAAAATATCAATCATAATATAAGCTGGTCATGGGGATAGAAGTACAGCATGGAGAATATAGTCAATGGTTCTATAGTATCTTTTTATGTTGACATAGTAACTGCACTAGTTGGGGTGAGGATTTCATAATGTGGGTAACTGTTGAATCACTGTGTTGTATATCTGAAACCAATATATATTGCATATGTGAAACCAAATGTGTATTTGAAACCAAAATATTGTATATCAACTGTACCTCAAAAATATATAAAGAAATCAATCCCAATAGCCATAGCATCAAAACAATAAATAGTTAGAGATAAACTTAACCAAGAAGTTGGAAGACCTGTTTACTGAAAACCATGAAGCATTGGTTAAAGAAATTAAAGCAGACAGAAATAAATGGGAAGATATCCTGTGTTCATGAACTGGAGTAATTAATATTAGTTAAAATGTCCATGATATGCAAATGGCCTACCAATTTAATGCAATAGCTATCAAAATCCCATTGACATTTCTTTTACAAAAATAGAAAAATCAATCCTAAAATTCATATGGTACAACAAAAGACTCTGAATAGCCAAAGAATTTGAGTAAGAAGAACAAAGACGGAAGCATAACACTTCTTAAATTCAAAATGCATTTCCATACCTACAATTGTCATAACAATATGGTGCTGGGTGCTGGGAAAACTGGGCAGCTATATATGAAGAGTGAATTTCAATCACTGTCTTACACTATACACAAAAATGAACTCAGAATGTATTGAAGACCTAAATGGAAGACCTGAAACCATAAAACTCATAGAAGAAAACACAAGCAGTAAACTCTTGAACACTGGTATTAGTAGCTTTTTTTCTGTATCTGTCTCCTCAGGCAAGGGAAGGAAAAGCAAAGATAACCAAGTGGGTCTACATGAAATAAAAAAGCTTCTGCACATAAAATGAAACCATCAGCAAAAGGCGGTTCTATTGTACGGCAGGATATATTTGAAAATGATTTACCTGATAAGGGGCTAATATCCAAAATATATGAAGAGCTCATACAACTCAACACCAAGAAAACAATCTTACTTAAAAATGGGCAGCGGTGCTGAATAGAGGTTTTTCCAAAGACATACAGATGGCGAACAGACCCATAAGAAGATGCTCTAATCACTTATTATCAGAGAAATGTAAATCAAAACTACAATGAGACATCACCTCACACCAGTCAGAATGGCTAAAACCAAGAAGACAAGAAATAACAAGTATCGGTGAGGATGTGGAGAAAAGGGAACTGCGGTACACTGCTGCTGGGATTGCAAATTGGTGCAGCCACAATGGCAAGTATGGAAGTTTCTCAAAAACTAAAAGCAGAAATCCCATATGACTCAGCAATTCCACTTCAGGGAATTTACCTGAAGAAAAGAAAAATCACTAATTTGAAAAGCTATATGCTCTGTTAAGTTTATCACAGCATTATTTATGATAGCCAATACATGGAAGCATCCTATGTGTCCATCAATAGATGACTGGCTAAAGAAGATGTGGTACACAAATACAATGCAATATTACTCAGCCCTAAAAAAGAATGAAATCTTGCTTTTTATGACAACATGAAGGGACCTACAGTATTATGCTAAGTAACAAAAGCCAGACAGGAAAAATGAATACCACATAATTTCACTTATTTGTGGTATATGAGAAATAAAACAAATGAACAAATAAAATTGAAACAGACTCATAAGCACAAAGTACAGACTGGATGTTGCCCTGGAGGGTGGGGTTGGAAAGACAGGTGACATAGATACAGGGGGAAAAAATTAGTGAGAATGTTTGATATCTTGATCTGGGTGATGGTTCCATGAGTGAATGACATGTCAAAAATCACCAAGCTGCAAGTTCCGGGAAGATGGCGGCGTGAACGGAGCGGCAGAATTTTCCTCCCAACATTATATTTATCCACGAAAACACAGCATATGCAACTGTTCCTAAAAGAGAGACCAGAACACACAGGAAAGCACACACCGTACAGCCACACCTGAGAGAACACGGCAGCTGGCAAGGCGGGTAAGAAACGGAACCACGACCCGGCAGAACCCGAGCACTCCCCCAACCCAGCGCACCAGCAGGAGGAGAGGATTCAGAGCCAGGAGGGAGTGGAAGTGCAGGCCCAGGAGATAACCAACACCGGATATGCTCCTGGGAGTGCGGGCGCACAAAGCGCGGTGTGGCGGAGATTGGAGAGACGGAGGGCGCACGGTCTCAGCGGGAATGCGCCTGCTTGCTCGCGGCTGGCTCAGGGAAGGAGAAGAGAGAAGAAAAAAAAAAGGAGAAAAGCGCGTGCTTCGTTTTTCAGCGGTCTTAAAGAGACGGGAGTCCAGCAGAGAACCTCATTGTAGCGGCACACTAAGCCCACTGGGAGTCCTGGGGAGCTTCGGACCCCATAGCAGGTGACTGGGAAAGGGTAGCTATATTTAGGACGCGCACAGAGCTCAACAGCCTTCCACTCGTTCTCACCCTGGCCACAGCTTTAAATGGTCATGCGGAGCAGCGTGGCCACAGCTCTGGAATAGTGGAGCAACAGCGCCACCTAGAGCATTCACACAGAAACCACTCCCATCATAAAGAGCCCAGCTGACATACGTGACAACTACCAACAACCAATTCTATAGTCATGAGAAGACAGAAGAATATGATACAGACAAAGCTTCAGACAAACACAACCCCTGAGAGAGACCGAAAAGCAATGGACATGCACAGTCTTCCTGAAAAAGAATTCAGAATAAAAGTCATAGCCATGTTGATGGAACTAAAGAAAAATGTGCAAGAGCAGAGGGAGGAAATGAGGAAAGACAATGCAGAAATGAGACAAGCCATCGACGGGCTTAACAGCAGACTGGATGAGGTACAAGACATGGTCAATGAAATACAAAACAGGGAACAGGAATAAAAAAAAGCTGAGGCAGAGAGAGATAAAAGGATCTCTAAGAATGAAAGAATATTAAGAGAACTGTGTGCCCAATCCAAACGGAGCAATATTCGCATTATAGGAGTACCAGAGGAAGAAGAGAGAGAAAAAGGGATAGAAAGTGTCTTTGAAGAAATAATCGCTGAAAACTTTCCCACGCTGGGGAAGGAAATATTCTCATAGTCCACGGAAGCCCACAGATCTCCCAGCACAAGGGACCCAAGGAAGACAACACCAAGACACATAATAATTAAGATGGCAAAGCTCAAAGATAAAGACAGAGAATTAAAGGCAGCGAGAGAGAGAAAAAAGATCACCTACAAAGGAAAACCCATCAGACTGTCATCAGACTTCTCAACAGAAACCTTACAGGCCAGAAGAGAATGGCATGACATATTTAACGTAATGAAACAGAAGAGCCTCGAACCAAGAATACTGTATCCAGCACGATTATCATTTAAATATGACGGAGGGATTAAACAATTTCAAGACAAAGGAAAGCTGAGAGAGTTTGCCTCTCATAAACCACCACTACAGGATATCTTAAACGGACTGCTCTAGAGGGAAGCACCCCTAAGGCAAAAAAGATGTCACCAGAGAAAATAAAATCATAGCAAAGAAAGCAGACCATCCAAATACTAACTAAAGGCAAAAAATAAAACACCTAATATATAAAGAAAGGAGGAAGAAGAATAGGAAGGGAGAGATAAAGAAACATCAGACGGCGTTCACAATAACTTAACAGGAAAATTAAGTTAAATTGTTAGATAGTAAAGAAGCAACCCTTGAACCTTTGGCAACCACGAATCTAAATGCAATGGCAATAAGTACATATCTATCAATAATCACCCTAAATGTAAATGGATTGAATGCACCAATCAAAAGACACAGAGTAACAGAGTGGATAAAAAAGCAAGACCCATCTATATGCTGCTTACAAGAGACTCACCTCAAACCCAAAGATATACACACACTAAAAGTGAAGGGATGGAAAAATATATTTCATGCAAACAACAAGAGAAAAAAGCAGGTGTTGCAGTACTTGTATCAGATAAAATAGACTTCAAAATGAAGAAAGCAGCAAGAGATAAAGGACATTATCTAATGATAAAGGGGCCAGTCAAACAAGAAGATATCACCATTATAAATATATATGCACCCAACACAGGAGCATCAGCATATGTGAAACAAATACTAACAGAAGAGAAGAAGAAAATAGACAGCAATGCAATTAGTTTAGGAGACTTTAACACACCACTCACTCCAAAGGATAGATCAACCAGGCAGAGGATAAGTAAAGACACAGAGGCACTGAACAACACACTAGAACAGATGGACCTAACAGATATCTACAGAACTCTGCACCCAAAAGCAACAGGATACACATTCTTCTCAAGTGCACATGGAACATTTTCCAGAATAGACCACATACTAGGCCACAAAAAGAACCTCAGTAAATTCAAAAATATTGAAATCCTACCAACCACCTTCTCAGATCACAAAGGTATAAAACTAGAAGTAAATTTTAGAAATAAATCAAAAAGTCTCACAAATACATGGAGACTTAACGACATTATCCTAATGAATCAATGGTTAACGACCAAATCAAAACAGAAATCAAAGAATATATGGAGACTAATGACAACAACAACACAAAGCCACAACTTCTGTGGGACGCAGCAAAGGCAGTTCTAAAAGGAAAGTATATTGCAATCCAGGCCTATTTAAAGATGGAAGAACATTCCCAAATGAACAGTCTAAAGACAAAATTATTAAAATAGGAAAAAGAAGAACAAATGAGGCCCAAAGTCACCAGAAGGAGAGACATTATACAGATCAGAGAAGAAATAAATAAAATTGAGAAGAATAAAACAATAGAAAAAAATCAATGAAACTAAAAGCTGGTTCTTTGAAAAAATAAACAAAATAGATAAACCCCGAGCCAGACTCATTAAGAGAAAAAGAGAATCTATACACGTGAACAGAATCACAAATGAGAAAGGAAAAATACGGATGGACCACACAGAAATACAAAGAATTATAAGAGAATATTACGAGCATCTATATGCTAACAAGCTGCAAAACCTAGAAGAAATGGACAACTTCTTAGAAAAATACAGCCTTTCAAGACTCACCAAGAAGGAAACAGAAAAACTAAACAGACCAATAACCAGCAACGAAATTGAATCGGTAACCAAAAAACTACCCAACAACAAAACACCCGGACCTAATGGATTCACCGCTGAATTCCACCAGACATACAGGGAAGAAATAACACCCATTCTCCTTAAAGTTTTCCAAAAACTAGAAGAGGAGGGAATACTTGCAAACTCTTTCTATGAAACCAGCATCACTCTAATACCAAAACCAAAGACCTCACTAAAAAAGAAATCTACAGACTAATATCCCTGATGAACGCAGATGCAAAAATACTCAACAAAATATTAGCAAACCGAATTCAAAAATACATCAAGGGGATCGTACACCATGATCAAGTGGCATTCATCCCAGGGATGCAAGGATGGTACAACATTCGAAAATCCATCAACATCATCCATCACATGAATAAAAAGAAGAACAAAAACCACATGATCATCTCCATAGATGCTGAAAAAGCATTTGACAAAATTCAGCATCCATTCATGATTAAAACTCTCAACAAAATGGGTATAGACGCCAAGTACCTCAACATCATAAAGGTTATATATGACAAACCCACAGCTAACATCATACTTAATAGCGAGAAGCTGAAAGCTTTTCATCTAAGATCGGGAACAAGACAGGGGTGCCCACCCTCTCCACTGTTATTCAACATAGTACTGGAGGTCCTAGCCACGGCAATCAGACAAAGCAAAGATATACAAGGCATCCAGATTGGTAAAGAAGTCAAATTGTCACTATTTGCAGATGATATGATACTGTACATAAAAAACGCTAAAGACTTCACTCCAAAACTACTAGAACTATTATCTGAATTCAGCAGAGTTGCAGGATATAAAATTAACACACAGAAATCTGTTGCTTTCCTATACACTAATGATTAAGTAACAGAAAGAGAAATCAGAAAAACAATTCCATTCACAATTGCATCTAAAAGAATAAAATACCTAGGAATAAACCTAATGAAGGAAGTGAAAAGACCTGTACTCTGAAAACTACAAGACACTTCTAGGAAAAATTAAAGAGGACACTTAGAAATGGAAATGCATCCCATGCTCTTGGCTAGGAAGAATAAATATTGTCAAAATGGCTATACTACCTAAAGCAATCTACAGATTCAACGCAATCCCTATCAAACTACCAACAGCTTTCTTCAATGAACTGGAACAAATAATTCTAAAATTCATATGGAACCACAAAAGACCCCGAATAGCCAAAGCAATCCTGAGAAGGAGGAATCAAACAGGGGGAATTACACTCCCTGACTTCAAGCTCTACTACAAAGCCACAGTAATCAAGACAATTTGGTAATGACACAAAAACAGACCCACAGACCAGTGGAACAGAATAGAAAATTCAAACATTAACCCAAACACCTACAGTCAATTAATATTTGATAAAAGAGCCTTGGATATACAATGGGGAGATGACAGCCTCTTCAGCAGCTGGTGTTGGAAAAACTGGACAGCTACATGTAAGAGAATGAAACTGGATTACTATCTAACCCCATACACAAAGGTAAACTCAAGGTGGATGAAAGACCTGAATGTAAGTCATGAAACCATAAAACTCTTAGAAAAAAACATAGGCAAAAATCTCTTGGACATAAACATGAGTGACTTCTTCATGAACATATCCCCCCGGGCAAGGGAAACAAAAGCAAAAATGAACAAATGGGACTATATCAAGTTGAAAAGCTTCTGTACAGCAAAGGACACCATCAGTAGAACAAAAAGACATCCTACAGTATGGGAAAACATATTCATAAATGCTGTATCTGATAAGGGGTTGACATCCAAAATATACAAAGAACTCACGCACCTTAACAAACAAAAAGCGAATAACCCAATTAAGAAATGGGCACAGGACATGAATAGACACTTCTCTAAAGAAGAAATTCAGATGGCCAATAGGCACATGAAAAGATGCTCCACATCGCTAATCATCAGAGAAATGCAGATTAAAACCACAATGAGCTATCACCTCACACCAGTGAGGATGGCCAACATCCAAAACACAAACAACAACAAATGTTGCTGAGGATGTGGAGAAAAGGGAACCCTCCTACACTGCTGGTGGGAATGCAAATTAGTTCAATCATTGTGGAAAGCAGTATGGAGGTTCCTCAAAAAACTCAAAATAGAAATACCATATGACCCAGGAATCCCACTCTTAGGAATTTACCCTAAGAACGCAGCAGCCCAGTTTCAAAAAGACAGATGCACCCCTATGTTTATTGCCGCACTATTTACAATAGCCAAGAAATGGAAGCAACCTAAGTGTCCATCAGTAGATGAATGGATTAAGAAGATGTGGTACATATACACAATGGAGTATTATTCAGCCATAAGAAGAAAACAAATCCTACCATTTGCAACAACATCGATGGAGCTAGAGGGTATTATGCTCAGTGAAATAAGCCAAGCCGAAAAAGACAAGTATCAAATGATTTCACTCATATGTGGAATATAAGAACAAAGAAAAAAACTGAAGGAACAAAACAGCAGCAGACTCACAGAACCCAAGAACTGACTAATAGTTACCAAAGGGAAAGGGACTGGGGAAGATGGGTGGGAAGGGAGGGATAAGAGGGTAAAAGGGGCATTACGATTAGCAGACGTAAGGTGGTGTGGCACGGGGAGGGCTGTACAACTCAGAGAAGACAAGTAGTGATTCTAATCTCACTATGCTGATGGACAGTGACTCTAATAGGGTTGGTGGGGGGGACCTGATGAAGGGGGTAGTTTAATCACCACAATATTGCTCATGTAATTGTAGGTTAATGATACCAAAATAAATTGTAAAAAAAAAAATCATTGAGCTGTATTTTGTGCATTTCATTCTATGTACTTCAGTATCAAAATTTTTGAAGAATACCATTTTATGATAAAGTGATCAACTTTTCAATAAGACATAATATTCTGAAATGTTTATGCACCCAATAAAAGATTCAAGATATATGAGGCTAAAAGTGATAGAAGTACAAAGAGAAATAGAAAATGCAGTTACTTTCAATGACTCCAATACTTTTCTCTCAGTAATTGTTAGAATATGTACAATCAGCAAGAATATACTGAAAAAACATTCAAAGAACTACCAACTAAATTGACCTAATTGACATGTGTCATTCCATTGAACAACAGCAGATTGCACACGATTTCAAGTACTCATAAAACATTTATCTAGACAGTCTGAGCCTTAAAACAAGAATCAATAAATATAAAAGAATTCACGTCATACAAAGTATCTTCTCTGATCATAATTGGAGATCAGAAATTAGAAATTAATAACAAAAAGATATGTGGAAAATACCCCAAGTAATTAGACACTAAATAATACAAGTTATACAAAAATTCTTCTGGAAAAGTCAAAAGAAGGAAATACTCCTTAACTCAATCTATGAGGCCAGCCTTACCCTGATATCAAGACTGGAGAAATGCCTTACAAAACAATAGACCAATATCTATCATTACCCTAAATAAAAACATACTAAACAAATTTTAAGAAAATTTGATCCATCCAAGCGTATAATAGAGAGTTTTACTGGGAATCAGCATGAAGACTTCCAAAGACCCACTCCCCAGTGAAAGAAAAGCTGGTAAAAATGAAAAACAAAACAAACAAAAAAACAACCACTTAAAGTCTCTAGGAATTGCCCTCAGAGTATATACCAATTATATATATATTTAAGAACATCTACTAAAACTTGGTAAGAACAGCAAGATTCTGTGTTATTTAACATTTGGTCATTATAGTTTGTCATCCAGGAATCATTTAGTGTTACCCCTCCCACCCACCCACACCACACCAGAATCATCAAGTTCATTTTCTTCACAGAATTTGTTACAAAATTCAAGTATCACTTGTTGCCAAGCCCATCAGAGAATAAAAATCAAGCATAATGGACAGAGTAAACAAGACCATATTTGTAAAGATATAACTATATTTATATATTCTATGAATGCCCCTTAAATTACAACTTTGTTGAGTATGACTGTTTTTTAAGCATCTGATTTGTTTTCTTGAAATGGCCAGTTACAAACCCAAGGCACAGTATATTGCTTTCAGTCCTTATAGGAAAAAGAAAGCTTTGACACAATACCTTGTTCAAATGTTTGATCTGGATCCCTGCCACCAAATTAGTAGGTTCATCTTCAAAATACTTCTTTTGAGTTACGTCACAGCCACTTATTTCTTCTTGTTCCCTTCTAGTTGTTGGTTGGCTGAACCAGTATGAGCGCTACAAAGCAAGCCAAAATGCAATTACCAAAACAAGCATTCAGAAATGAAGCCCTCCATCTGAACACACAGACCTGTCACAAGTAAAGCAATTCCATCAGTGATCAAACTTCCCTAGAAAGCAAAGTCCAGGACCAGATGGTTTCCCTGGTGAATTTGACCACACATTTAACAAGAATTAATAATAATCCTCTACAAGCCTTTCAAAAACTGTAAGAGGAGGGAACATTTCCTAACTTATACTATGAGCTCGGCATTATCCTGACACAAAAGCCAAAGACATCACTAGGAAAGACACTACAGACCAACATTCCTTAGGAATAGAGATGCAAAATTCTTCAACAAAATACTAAACAACTGAATCCAATATCATGTTAAAGTGATTATACATCATGACAAAGTGGTATTTATCCCAAGTTTCCAGGGGTAGTTCAACATATGAAAATCACTCAGTCCAATATATTACATTAGTAGAATAAATGGAAAAAAACAGATGGTATTTCAAGTGATGCAAATAAAGCCTTTGATGAAGTATTTCATGGTAAAAAAAAAAAACACTCAGAGAACAAGGAAGAGAAGAAAATTTTCTCAGAATGATAAAGGGCATCTATGAAAAAAGCCCACAGCTAATATCTCTGAAAGACTGAAAGCTTTTCCTCTAAAATCAGGAACAAGACAAGGATTCCTGCTTTCATCTCTCTACTCATCACTATGCTAGGAGTTTTAGCCAGATCAATGAGGCAAGAAAAAGAAATAAAAGGCATCCAAACTGGAAAGAAAGGAGCAAAACTATCTATATTTGAAGATGACATTATCCTATGTACGGAAAAGCCCAAAGAATCCCCCTGACACATACTACTAGAGCTAATAGATAAATTAAGCAAAGATGCAGGTACAAGATCAACCTGCAAAAATAAATTCTGTTTTCATACACCAGCAGTTAATCCAAAAAGAAAATTAACAATTCCATTTATAATAGCATCCAAAAGCATAAAATACTTAGGAATAAGGTTAACCAAAGAGGTGAAAATCTTGCACAATGGAAACTACAAAGCCTTTCCAAAAGAATTTAAAGAAGACATATAAAATTCATGGACTGGAAGACAACCATTTATGTAGAAAAACTACTTTATGTAAGCAACAGATACAATATCATTCCAATGGTCATTTTTGCAGGAATAGAAAGGCTGATCCTCAAATGCACATGGAACTTCAATAGCCAAAATATCTTGAAAGAGAAATAAAAGTTGGATGACTCAAACATTCAGATTTCAAAACTTACTATAAAACTACATTAATCAAAACAGTGTGGTACTGGCATAAGGATAAACATACAGGCCAGTAGAATAAAACTGAAATAAACCTATACATCTATGGCCAATTGATTTTCATCAGGAGTGCTAAGATTGTTCAATGGAGAAAGACTGGTTTTTTCAGAGATTGGTGCTGACAGAGTAGGATATCCACATGCAAAAGAAGTTGTGTCCCTCCTACACTAAATACAAATTAACTCAAAATCAATCAGTGATCTGAATATAAGATCTAAAACTATTAAACACTTAGAAGAAAACATAAGGTTAAATCTTCACTGATTTCTTAGATTTGACAACGGCTTCTTAGATGTGACACCAAATTCACAAGCAACATAAAAATTGATGAATCAGAATGAATCAAAATAAAAACTTTTTGTGTATGAACGGACACTATCAAGAGAGTGAAAAGATAATCCACAGAGTGAAAGAAGGTATTTGCAAATCATGTATTTTGATAAGGGTCTTGTGTCCATAATATATAAAAAGACAACCCAATTAAAAATGGGTACAGGACTTAAATAGACATGTCTCTAAATAATATATAAAAATGGCCAAGAGAGTTCATCAATGGATGAATAGATAAAGAAGAGATGGTACATATACACAATGGAATACTATTAAGCCATAAGAAGAAAAGAAACCCTACCATTTGCAATAACATGGATGGAACTAGAGGGTATTATGCACAGTGAAATAAACCAGGCAGAGAAAGACAAGTATCAAATGATTTCACTCACATGTGGAGTATAAGAACAAAGGTAAAACTGAAGGAAGAAAACAGCAGCAGACTCACAGAACCCAAGAATGGACTAACAGTTACCAAAGGGAAAGGGACTGGGGAGGATGGGTAGGAAGGGAGGGATAAGGGAGAAAAAGGGGCATCATGATTAGCACATATAATGTAGCAGGGGGAACACAGGGAAGGCAGTATAACACAGAGAAGACAAGTAGTGATACTTTGCATCTTACTACGCTGATGGACAGTTACTGTAATGGGGTATGTGGTGACGACTTGATAATAGGGGGAGTCTAGCAACCATAATGTTGTTCATATAACTGTACATCAATGATAGCAAAATAAATAAATAAATAAATAAATAATGGCCAAGAGAGGAGGCGCTCAAGATGGAGGCACGAGTAGGGCGGCGGAAATCTCCTCGCAAAACCATACATATTTTTGAAAATACAGCAAATACAACTATCCCTAAGAAAGAGACCAGAAGATACGGTACAACATCCAGGCTACATCTACATCTGCAAGAACTCAGCATCTCACAAAAAGGGTAAGATACAAAGCCGTGACCTGGCAGGACCCAAGCACTCCCCTCACCCCAGTTCACGGGCGGGAGGAAAAGAATCAGAGTGGGGAGGGAGTGGAAGCACAGGACTGCTAAATAACCAGCCCTAGTAATCTGCACTGGGAGCACAGACACACATCGCATGATGTACTGGATATTAGAGAAACGGAAAAGTAAAATCTGGGATGGAGACTGTGAGCAGGTCCCCACAGCTGGCTCCCCTGGGACAAAAGAAAAGCGGGCACTTTAAAAGTCTTAAAGGGACAAGGGCTTAACCGGTGGACAAAATTGTCCCAGCACACTCAGCCCAGCAGGCTTGGAATCTTAAGGCACTTCAGGCACCCTAACCCCCTGGGTGGCAATGCAGCTCTGAAGCCCCTCATGGCAATAAGCAGCCTGCTGTTCATTCCCCCCTGCCGGTGCTGCAAGCAAACCAGCTGACCCGTCACTGCAGTGGAGCAGCCGGGGAGCAGCCCCCCCACAGCAACCACACACAGTTTTCTCCCAGTGCACAGCTAACTACAACAGACCCAGAGGCTGCTACCTACGCACAGCTACTGGGAAAAGGCACAGGAAGCCGGCGCAAGGTCCAGAAGGTACGAAGGGGCACCATTCTTGAAGGAGAACACACCCTGTGTGTCTGCGACCCCCTGCAGTGCCCTAGGCTATCCCAAGGGGCACCTGGCCCATGGCAGCTCAGGGAATTAACCCGGAGAGTGCTCCTGGTGTACGGCTACCCAGAACAGACAACAGAGAAGGGCAAGGTGACCACTAAGCAGAAAGGGACTTTGTACTCCCAGCTGACACACATGGCACCTGCCAGCGATCACATCCACTGCCATGAAAAGGCAGAAGAACCTAGTCCAGTCAAAAATCCCTCCAACAGCGCCAGGGAGGGGGCCTGGAGAGATAGATATAACCAATCTTCCTGAAAAAGAATTCAAAACAAAAGTCATAACCATGCTGATGGACCTACAGAGAAATATGCAAGACCTAAGGGATGAAGTCCGAAGGGAGATAACAGAAATGAAACAATCAATAGAAGGACTTAAAAGCAGACTGGATGAGGTGCAAGAGACTGTTAATGGAATAGAAATCAGAGAACAAGAATACAGAGAAGCTGAGGCAGAGAGAGATAAAAGGATCCCTAGGAATGAAAGAATATTAAGAGAACTGTGGGACCAATCCAAACGGAACAATATTCGCATTATAGGAGTACCAGAAGAAGAAGAGAGAGTAAAGGGGATAGGAAGTGTCTTTGAAGAAATAATTGCTGAAAATTTCCCCAAACTGGGGAAGGAAATAGTCTCTCAGACAATGGAAGCCTACAGATCTCCCAACACAAAGGACCCAAGGAGGACAACACCAATACATAGAATAATTAAAATTGCAAAGATCAAAGACAAGGACAGAGTATTAAAGGCAGCCAGAGAGAGAAAAAAGATCACCTACAAAGGAAAACCCATCAGGCTATCATCAGACTTCTCAACAGAAACCTTACAGGCCAGAAGAGAATGGCATGATATATTGAATGAAATGAAACAGAAGGGTCTGGAACCAAGAATACTGTATCCAGCAAGGTATTATTTAAATTTGAAGGCAGGATTAAACAATTTCCAGATAAGGAAAAGTTGTGGGAATTTGCCTCCAACAAACTACCTCTACAGTGTATTTTAAACGAACTGCTCTAGATGAAAGTACTCCTAAGGCTAAATAGATGTCACCAGAGAAAATAAAATGACAGCAAAGAAAGCAGATCAACCAAATACTAACTAAAGGCAAAAAATAAAATCAGCTATCCACAAAAGCCGTCAAAGGAAACACAAAAGAGTACAGAATAAAACACCTAACATATAAAGAGTGGAGGAGGAAGAATAAGAAGGGTGAGAAATAAAGAATCATCAGACTGTGTTTATAATACCATAATAAGTGAGTTAAAATTAGATGGTGAGATAGTAAAGAAGCTACCCTTGAACCTTTGGTAACCACGAGTCCAAAGCCTGCAATAGCAGTAAGTATATATCTTTCAATAATCACCCTAAATGTAAATGGACTGAATGCACCAATCAAAATACACAGAGTAACAGAATGGATAAAAAAGCAAGACCCACTCATATGCTGCTTACAAGAGACTCACCTCAAACCCAAAGATGTACACAGACTAAAAGTGAAGGGATGGAAAAAGATATGTCATACAAACAACAAGGAGAAAAAAGAAGATGTTGCAGTACTTGTATCAGACAAAATAGACTTCAAAACAAAGAAAGTAACAAGAGATAAAGAAGAAGGACATGATATGATGAAGGAGTCAGTCCAACAAGAGGATATAACCATTATAAATATCTATGCACCCAACACAGAAGCACTGACATATGTGAAACAAATACAATTAAAGGAGGAAATAGACAGCAATGCATTCATTCTAGGAGACTTCAACACACCACTCACTCCAAAGGACAGATCAACCACACAGAAAATAAGGACACAGAGGCACTGAACAACACACTATAACAGATGGACCTAACAGGCATCTACAGACCTCTACACCCAAAAGCAGCAGGATACACATTCTTCTCAAGTCCACATGGAACATTTTCCAGAATAGACCACATACTAGGCCATAAAATGAGCCTCGGCAAATTCAAAAAGACTGAAATTCTACCAACCAACTTCTCAGATCACAAATGTATAAAACGAGAAATAAGTTGTGCAAAGAAAACAAAAAGGCTCACAAACACATGGAGGCTTAATAACATGCTCCTAAATAATCAATGGATCAATGACCGAATTAAAACAGAGCAATCCAGGCCTATTTAAAGAAGGAAGAACAATCCCAAATGAATAGTCTAAAGTCACAATTATTGAAACTGGAAAAAGAACAAGAGGCCCAAAGTCAGCAGAAGGAGGGACATAATAAAGATCAGAGAAAAAATGAATAAAACTGAGAATAAAACAATAGAAAAATCAAAGAAACCAAGAGCTGGTTCTTTGAGAAAATAAAAAAAATAGATACACCCCCAGCGAAACTTATTAAGAGAAAAAGGGAATCTACACACATAAACGGAATCAGAAATAAGAAAGGAAAATTCACAATGAACCCCACAGAAACACAATGTATTATTAGAGAATATTATGAAAATCTATATGCTAACAAACTGGATAACATAGAAGAAATGGACAACTTCCCAGAAAAATACAACTTCCCAGGACTGACCAAGGAAGAAACAGAGAATCTAAACAGACCAATTACCAGCAGTGAAATTAAATCGGTTAAATCGGTAATCAAAAAACAACCCAAGAACAAAACCACCAGCCCGATGGATTCAAAACTGAATTTTATCAGAAATATAGAGAAGACATAATACCCATTCTCCTTAAAGTTTTCCAAATAATACAAGAGGAGGGAATACTTCCAAACTCTTTCTATGAAGCCACCATCACTCTAATACCAAAACCAGGCAAAGACACCACAAAAAAAGAAAATTACAGACCAACATCCCTGAAGAACATAGATGCAAAAACACTCAACAGAATATTAGCAAGCTGAATTCAAAAATGCATTAAGAGAATCATACAACATGATCAAGTGGGATTCATCTCTAGAATGCAAGGATGGTACAACATTCAAAAATCCATCAACATCATCCACCACATCAATAAAAAGAAGGACAAAAACCACATGATCATCTCCATAGATGCTGAGAAAGCATTCGACAAAATTCAACATGCATTCATGATAAAAACTCTCAACAAAATGGTACAGAGGGCAAGTAGGTCAACATAATAAAGGCCAGATATGACAAACCTATAGACAACATCTAACATAACAGCAAGATGCTGAAAGCTTTCACCTAAGATCGGGAACAAGACAGGCATGCCCACTCTCCCCACTTTATTCAACATAGTACTGGAGGTCCTAGCCACGGAAATCAGACAAAACACAGAAATACACAGCATCCAGATTAGTAAAGAAGAAGTCAAACTCTCATTATCTGCAGATGACATGATACTGTACATAAAAAATCCTAAAGACTCCACTCCAAAACTACTAGAACTAATACCTGAATTTAGCAAAGTTGCAGGATACAAAATTAACACACAGAAATCTGTTCCTTTCCTATGCACTAACGATGAACTAGCAGAAAGAGAAATCAGGAAACAATTCCATTCACAATTGCATCAAAAAGAATAAAATACCTAGGAATAAACCTATCCAAGGAAGTGAAAGACCTATACCCTGAAAACTACAAGACACTCTTAAGAGAAATTAAAGAGGACACTAACAAATAGATATACATCCCATGCTCTTGGGTAGGAAGAATTAATATTGTCAAAATGGCCATCCTGCCTAAAGCAATCTATAGATTCAATGGAATCCCTATCAAAATACCAACAGCATTCTTCAATGAACTAGAACGAATAGTTCTAAATTTCATATGGAACCACAAAAGACCCCAAATAGTGAAAGATATCCTGAGAAGGAAGAATAAAGCAGGGGGGATCTCACTTCCCAACTTCAAGCTCTACTACAAGGCCACAGTAGTCATGACAATATCGTACTGGCACAAGAACAGACACACAGACCAGTGGAACAGAATAGAGAGTCCAAATATTAACCCAAACATATAAGGTCAATTAATATATGATAAAGGAGCCATGGATATACAATGGAGAAATGACAGCCTCTTCAACAGCTGGTGTTGGCAAAACTGGACAGCTACACGTAAGAGAATGAAACTGGATTACTGTCTAACCCCATATACAAAAGTAAACTCCAAATGGATCAAGCACCTGAATGTAAGTCATGAAACCATAAAACTCTTAGAAAAAAACATAGGCAAAAATCTCTTGGACATAAACATGAGCAACTTCTTCATGAACATATCTCCCCAGGCAAGGGAAACAAAAGCAAAAATGAACAAGTGGGACTATATCACACTAAAAAACTTCCGTACAGTAAAGGACACCATCAGTAGAACAAAGAGACATCCTACAGAATGGGAGAATATATTCATAAATGACATATCCGATAAGTGGCTGACATCCAAATTATATAAAGAGCTCACGCACCTCAACAAACAAAAAGCAAATAAGCCAATTAAAATATGGGCAGAGGAGCTGAACAGGCACTTCTCCAAAGAAGAAATTCAGATGGCCAACAGGCACATGAAAAGATGCTCCACATCGCTAATCATCAGAGAAATGTAAATTAAAACCACAATGAGATATCACCTCACACCAGTTAGGATGGCCACCATCCAAAAGACAAACAACAACAAATGTTGGTGAGGATGTGGAGAAAGGGGATCCCTCCTACACTGCTGGTGGGAATGTAAATTAGTTCAACCATTGTGGAAAGCAGTATGGAGGTTCCTCAAAAAACTCAAAATACAACAACCATTTGACCCAGGAATCCCACTCCTAGGAATTTACCCTAAGAATGCAGGAGCCCAGTTTGAAAAAGACAGATGCACTCCTATGTTTATTGCAGCACTATTTACAATAGCCAAGAAATGGAAACAACCTAAGTGTCCATCAGTAGATGAGTGGATAAAGAAGATGTGGTACATATACACAATGGAATATTATTCAGCCATAAGAAGAAAACAAATCCTACCACTTGCAGCAACATGGATGGAGCTACAGGGTATTATGCTCAGTGAAATAAGCCAGGCAGAGAAAGACAAGTATCAAATGATTTCACTCATCTGTGGAGTAAAAGAACAAAGAAAAAACCGAAGGAACACAACAACAGCACACTCACAGAACCCAAAAATGGACTAACGGTTACCAAAGGGAAGGGACTGGGGAGGATGGGTGGGAAGGGAGGGATAAGGGGGGAAAAGGGGCATTATGATTAGTGCACATAATGTAGGGGGGGCATGGGGAAGGCAGTACAACACAGAGAAGACAAGTAGTGATTCTATAGCATCTTACTACACTGATGGACAGTGACTGTAATGGGGAATATGGTGGGACTTGATAATGGGGGGAGTCTAGAAACCATAATGTTGCTCATGTAATTGTAGATTAATGATACCAAAAAAAAAATAGCCAAGAAGCACATGAGAAGAACTCGACATGATTTTTCATTAATGAAATGCAGATCAAAACCATGAGATACCACTTTGTACCCCAAAAGATGATTATAATAAAATAAAAAATGAAACAATCATTTGTGAGGATGTGGAGAAATGGGAATCCTGGTACACTGCTTGTGGGAATGTAATATGGTACAGCCACTGTGGAAAACAGTTTGGTGTTCCTGAAAACATTATACACAGAATTGTAAACATAAGAACTAGCAATTGCACTCTTAGGTCTAGTCCCAATAGAACTGAAACCAGTATTCAAGCAAATACGTTTATACCAATATTCATAGTAGCACTATTCAAATGGCCAAAAGATGTCCTATATGTCCAACTACAGATTCACAAAGGAATTGCTCTTTATACATGTACCATGATATTATTCAGCAATGAAAAAGAATGAAGTATTGTTACATACTATAACATAAACCTCAAAAACACGTTAAATGAAAGGAGCCAGACAGAAATAGTTACACAGTATATAATTCTATGTATGTCAAATATCCAGAATAGGTAAATCCATAGAAAAAGAAAACTGATTAGTGGTTGCTAGGGGTTTGGAATACGGGAAAATAGAATGTGAATCTTAATGGGCACAGGGCTTTATTTTTGGGTAATGAAAGTATTTCAGGTTTAGATATGTGCATGCACATTGTAAATATATGAAATGCCACCGGTTTGTTCACTTCAAAGTAATTTTAACACATATAAATTTCATATGAATTAAAAAGTGAAGTGTGAAAAAAGAAATGGGGTTCTATAAGAACTTGAAAACACTTTGGCTTGGTTTACTTTGTGGGATGGAGAAAGCTGTTGCATACTTCCAGGGATTATATTTTGCAGCAAAATTACATATGATTTGGATCTCCAGGGTTTAGAAGCAAAAAAAATAAACTTTTAAAATGCTAGTGTTCAAGAAATTGGGACAAAATGGAATCACTAAAATATGAGGTCACAGCCAAAGCATTTGTTCACACTTGGCTAGAACATCTTCTTTGTACCATATATTATCCAGTAATGGTAAGGGAGAACAGAGGGCAACATACAAATGTTCTCCTACCGTAAGTAAATTGGTCTAACCACTAAAAGGAAGCAGGTGTTGAGAACACAGCTAGGGCAAACAACTAATCTCCATTCACTGTGATCTAAGAGATCATCACATATTAATTCAGCTGGGAACAACTTTTGTAGACACAGGTTTCTTTATTCTACAATATAATCCCTTATGTACCACTTTGCTGCAAAAGGGTTATATACTCACAATATTTGATGTATGGAGTTTTAGTGTTTTATCCATAGATATTGTGTATTTGCATATGTAGAAGGCTTTAAGCTATATCAAGAAACGGCTAGCATTACAGAATAGCTGGTACACAGATTAAAACGATTCTGCACCTGACCTTTTGATTTGATTATAAATATTACATGAAATAGGCTCATAAGAGCTATGACCTTTCAAAATAACAGCAGCATTTGAACTTACCGAAAGAAAAAAGTACCATGGTTGGGGCACGCCGTACTGCCCTGGAAAGACAGCTTCTATATACCAGGTCACAAGACCATACAAGAAAGCATCAAGTAAAAGCATTCCCAACATGTAGCCAAGGATGGCATTATCCTCAAGGTTGGCTGGTGTCCAAAGGTTATCCCACTTAACACCAATTTCTGAAATAAAAAGGAAATATTTACCATAGGTGATAGCTCTGTGAATTGAAACATCAAAGAAAAATGTTGATACTCTAACTTTTGCCACTGCAAATCATCTATATGTTGATACCATTAGTTTTTAGGTCATCCATGAAAATGATGGAATATGTAATAACACTGGTTATTATTCCCTCCTTTCTTCAGAATCTAAATATACATGGTTGAGGAATGGTTGAGGCAAAGCCAATGACTGAAACAAAAATAGACAATAACAAAAAAGTCAACAAAAAAAAGCAGACCTATTACATCTTATGCCTCTGCTTTTCCCCTCATCTAAATTCCCACTGAAATAATTACCAGGATATACTAATTTGGAAAAGTATTCAGCATCACCATAGATGGATGCGATTAAGCAGAAGAGAAATAGAAGTTTTACTTAACCACAGTACTGATGGAAAGGGAAAAAGAAAGTCACCAAATAAAAACAAGCCATCCTTACAAGACAGCATTTTTATATTTAGGAATTTATTTATATTACTATACAGTATGTATGAGAAAATATATGGGTACTATTAAAGGCAATAGTAAAAAATTGGAAATCACTGGAACACTGGAATGTGCATTGATAGAGAACTAGTTATTAATTATAATACCCCTTATCATAATGGAATATTAAACAACTTCACAAAAAATTGGAGTGTATCTCTACATGAGAAGAGGCCTAATATATGTTAGATGAATAAAGCAAGCTGTAGAATAAAAGGCTTAAAATTGTTTTATTTGAAAGTATAATTTGTAGTTTATTGTGGGAAGATGGGAAACTTTTAATTTTTCATACTTATTTTTTTACAGTGCACCTAATTGGTTTTATAAGTAAATAAACAAAACTGGGGATAATTATTTTTATAACATCTTCTCACCTCCTCATCCATACTATACACACTGCCTCATTCCACCTTTCTAGGAATCAAATAGCAAAGGCAAAATTTGTAAAGCAAACACTTACCTTTTACTTCTAACTTGAACAGAAGATGAATCCCCAGGGCCAGTGCAACATTTGAACTGAGACAAGCAGCCATCTTCTCGCTGAGGGTTATCTGTCCATAGTATCGAATAATGTAGTTAAATGGAAAGAAACTGGCAAAATATAGGAAATTTCCAACAGAAGAAGCCAAATGGACTGCAAATGAGAAGGAAATTATAACGTCAATTTAAAGCAATATGCAAAACATGAATTATGTACAATTTTTTATACTAAAATAAAGGAAAAGAATGTAATAAGATCTATGAGGGAAAGGAATTTGCCTTTTTCATCCCTTTACCACCAATGTCTGGCACACAGTATGTTCTCAGTAAATATGTGTTAAGTGAATGAACAAATACAGGGTTAGTTAATGCATAGGATATTTGCCACATGTAATAAACATTTACAGTCATTTAAACAAAGGTTGACCCATACGTATGTTAAGAAAAATTCATTTTTCCTTTCTAAAATGTATTTATTCATGATCACTTGATCAATTATAAATGCACACCATCACTATTCATGTAAGTTGAATATACTTAGTGTTTCCAGAGAGTTGAAATTATGGGTAGAACAAAAAGACCTTAATGAAATGTTAATGGATTTCCAATATAAATGATGATATGCAAAAGAAAGAAAGAGCAGTTGAATAAATAAGAACTGGATGTGGTTAGATCCACAAGTATGAGATCCTATAAGATAGAAAAAGAATTCTTGTCATCAGGACAGTAAAGTCAACATTAAAGAAGAAAGCAAAAAACACCCCAATAAAATTACAGTATTATGAATTAATCTGTTTTTTTCTCTAACAGGTGTTACTGACAGACAAAAAGCTGTACATATTTACTGTAAACAACTTGGTGAGTTTGGAAATAAGGAAATACCCATGAAGCCAATACCACAATCTCTTCTATAAACATATCCATCACCACCCAGTTTCCTCCTGCTCTCTTTATTAGTATTATTTCTTTTGTGGTCAGAACACTTAACATAAAACCTACCCTCCCTATTTCCTCCTAAAATTCGTAAACAATACAATATTAACTGTAGGCACTATGTTGTACAATAGATCTGTAAGACTTACTCATTTTGCATAATGAAACTACTGTTTGACTAATGCTTCTCTGCTTCCCTCTTTTCCCAGAACCTGGCAATCATCATTCTAATCTCTCTTTCTGTAAGTTTGACTATATTAGATTCCTTATGTAAGTGGTATCATGTACTTTTTAATCTTTCTGTGATTGGCTTATTTCACTTAACATAATGTACTGCAGGTTCATCTGTTTGCAAATGGCAGAATTTCCTTCTTTCATAAGGCAAAATAATATTCCACTGTATGTATATATCACATTTTCTTTACTCATCTTTGGAAGGATACTTAGGTCACTTCCATATTATTGTGAATTATGTCATAATGCATATGGGAATGCAGATGTCTTTTTGAGATACTAATTTTAACTCTTTTAGATATATACTCAGTAGTGGGATTGCTGAATTATATGGTAGTTATATTTGTAATTTTTTTGAGGAACCTCTAAGCTGTTTCTCATGGTAGATGCAACAATGTTCAAGGTTCCCTTTTCTACACATCCTCCTAACTTTTTTTTTTTTAGTAACAGCCATCCTAATAGTTGTGAGGTGTCTGAATCTGAATTCCAGAGTTGCCACATTATAAAATTTAAATTTAAATCTTAAGTTTTGAAAAAAGTATTACATGAAATACAAAGAAACAAGCATGTATGGCCCATCCAAAGGAAAAAAGGAATTGTCCCTGAGAAAGATCAAATGGTGGACTTATAGGACCAATACTTTAAGACAAATATCCTAAAGATGCTCACAGAGCTAACGGAAGATGAGGACAAACTTAGGAAATGCTGTATGAACAAAACAAATATCAATAAAAAGGTAGAAAATATAAGGGAACAAAAAATCTGGAGTTGAATAATATAATAAAAGCAATAAGAATTCACTAGAGGGCTTCAAATTAAAATTTTCACAGGCAATAAACAGAGAAGAGGGGAAAAGATGGCAGTCCAGGAAAGCAAGGTGGAAAACTTCCACATACACATAAAGGAAGCATTACAGCAAATACAACTAATCCAGAAAATGTCCTGAAGACTGAAGAACAGACCACCTACACATGGTGAAGAGAAGACCACACTGAGAAGGGTACAGTGGCAGAGCTATGAATGATGGGAACCCAAGCCCTTGCCCATCCCAGCCCACATGCAGGAGGGAGAGGAATGGAGCAGGGAGGGGATAAGCACTCAGGAATCCAACACATCTGCCCCTGAAGATCTGCTCAGGGAACATGAGTCCACACTGCAGTGGGCTTTGGTGATTGATGGGGCTGGGCACCAAGGAGAGTTGGCAGCACTCTGGGAGGCTGAGACTCCTGTGACTTGTGGAGGACAGGCATGCTTCATCAGTCCTATTGAGACCTAACACAGAGACAGCAGTTTGAAAGATTCAGCAGTAGCAGGAAGTGTGCCAGAGGGGCAGGGTCAGAGGAGCTCTCCCCAGAAGAGAAAGGGCAGGTGGACAACACTTCCCAGCCCTGCCTCAGCCCAACTGGTTGGACGCTCATGCGAGCCTACTCCAAATGCTCCATCAACCTCACTGGTGGCTCAGCCCCATTGAGAAGCTTCCCTGTGCACCTATACTAACTAGCCTGCTTGGCCCAGCACTAGTCAGACACTGCCGTCTGGCAGTTAGAAGAATGACACTTTCTAGGCTTTCCTGGCCCTCCTTCAGCCCAACTGATGGGGACCCTGCAGGAGCCAGCTCTAAACAATACAGCTCCTTCATCAGCAGCTCAGGCCCACTGTGGTGCTCCCCTGTGCACTTACTCTGCCCAGCCTACCCAGTCCAGCAGTAGCTGCTATTGCTGCCCAGCAGGCAGAGGGCAGCCCCACCCACAGCAAATCTGAGCAGAAGTACCTCACAGCACACAAAGTGCACAGACAGGCAAGCTGTCAGCCTCTGCTTACAGAGATCAGCCACTGCCAGAAGACAGGCAGAAAGGCAGCCACAGCCACAGCTCACCAACAGCAAATGTGGCTCCACCACAAGAGAAAACCAGGCACTGGTGAACAGAGTTTTGATGTTACGGGTACCACAGGATTCCTTCATCATAAAGCCATTATTTTCTTGACCAGGAGGCACAGCTGATCTAATACAAAGGAAGAAATACAGAAACCCATACAAAATGAGGAGGCAGAGGATTATGTTCAAAAAAGAACAAGTTAAGACACCAGAAAGAGGGCCAAATGAAATGAGATTGCCAATCTTGATAAACATTTCAAAGTTAACAAAGATGCTCACTGACTTGGAAAAAGAACTTATTATCTCAGTGAGAACTTCAACAAATAAATAGAAAATTTGAAAAAGAGCAACTCAGAACTGAAGAATACATTAACTAATATGAAAAACACAATAGCAGGAATGAGTAACAGATTGCTAGAAATAGAGGAATGAATCAGTGAGATGGAAGATAGAGAATAAGAACACAACCAAGCTAAGGAACAGAGAGAAAAAAGAATTTCTGAAAATGAGAAGATGCTAAGAGAACTGTGTGACAACACCAAATAAAACAACATTCACATAATAGGGGTCCTAAAAGGAGGAGACAGAGTCAAAGGAATAAAAAGTCTCTTTAAAGAAATAATAGCTGAAAAGTTTACCAATCTGGGAATGGAAATACACATCCAGGTTCTGGAAAAGCAGAGAGCCCCTAACAAAATGAACCCAAGGAAGAAAACACCAACACATTGTAATTAAAATGGCAAAGATTAAAGGTAAAGAGAGAATCTTAAAAACAGCAAGAGGGACTCAGACAGTTACCTATAAGGGAAACTCCATAGGGATATTGCACATTTCTCAGCAAAAACTTCACAGGCCAGAAGGGAGTGGCATGAAATATTTATTGTTTTGAAAGGGAACAACCTACAACCAAGAATTCTCTACCCAGCAAAGTTACTACTCAAATTTGAAGGAAAGATTTAAAAGTTTCCCAGATAAACAAAGGTCAAAAAAAATTAACCACCACAAACCAGCCTTACAGGATATGTTAAAAGGACTTCTGTAGATGGACATATTCTTAAGTCTAAATATTTTTCATCGGTGAAAACAAACCTACATTAAAGGAAGTAGACAAATTACTTACTAACAAAGTATGAAATTAAAAAACAAAAGTAGTAAAATCAACAGTATAGAAAATTAGTCAAATACACAAAAAAAGTAGATTATGACATCTTACTCATAAAGTATAGAGGAGGAAAAATAAAAATGATGTACTTGTAGACTCTGTTCAAATTACAGCAACCATCAACTTAATATAGAATGTTATAAATTTAGGAAACTATGAACCTTATGATAACCACAAACCCAAAGCCCATAACAAATATACAAAAAAAATTTTAAATCTAAGCATAACACTAAAGAAAACCACCAACTAACAAGAGAGGAAGAAAGGAAGAGAGGAACTACAAAAATAAATGAAAAACAATTAATAAAATGTAAATAAGTACATACCTATCAATAATTACCTTAAATGTAAATGGATTAAATGCATCAATCAAAAGACACAGGGTGAAAGAATGGATAAATAAATAAGGCACATCTATACGCTGTCTACAAGAGACTCGTTTGAGACCTAAAGGCATACACAGACTTAAAGTAAAGGGATGGCAAAAGATGCTTCAATGCAGATAAAAGGGAGAAAAAAGCAGGAGCAGCAGTGCTTATGCCACACAAAATTGTCTTCAAAACAAAGAAACTAATAAGAGACAAAGAAGGAAATTCCACAATGATAAAGGAATCAGTCCAACAAGAGGATATAACAATGATAAACATCTATGCACCCAACATAGGATCACCTAAATATGTAAAACAAACACTAACAGAACTAAAGGGGAAAATACACAGCAACACAATCATATTAGGGGATTTTAACATCCCACTTTCATCAACGGACATATTATCCAGACAGAAAATAAATAAGTGAACAGAGGCATTAAGCAACACATTAGACCACATGGACTTAACAGATATATACAGAACATTCACCCAAAAGCAGCAGGATACACATTTTTCTCAAATGCACATGGAACATTCTCCAGAATAGGTCACCTATTAGGACACAAAAATAGCCTCAATAGATGAGGAAGACTGAAATTGTATCAAGCATCTTTTCAGATCACAATGGTATGAAACTAGACATCAATTATATGAAAACAACCCCCCCAAAAAACATATGGAAGCTAAACAAGATGATTATAATATTCAATGGGGCAATGAACAAATCAAAGAGGAAATCAAACAATACATGGAGACAAAATGAAACAATGGTTCAAAATATGTGGGATGCTGCAAAAGCGGTTAGAAGAGGGAAGTACATAGCAATACAGGCTTACCTCAAGAAACAAGAACAGTCCCAAACAAAGAATATAAACTGACAACTAAAGAAACTGGAAAAACTAGAACAAGTGAAACCCAAAGTTAGTAAACAAGTTCTTTGAGGTGATAAACAAATTAGACAAACCCCTAGCCAGACTTAGCAAGAAAAAAAAAAAAGAGAGGAGACAAACAAAATCAAAATAAAAAAGAAGTTACATCTGAAACAAGACATACAAAGAATTATTAGAGAATTCTATGAAAAATTATATGCCAATAAATTGGACAGTCTAGAAGAAATGGAAAAAATCCTACAAAAGTACAATCTTCCAAGACTGACTCAGGAAAGAAGAGGAAATCTGAACAGACCAAGTACCAGTAATGAAACTGAATTCATAATAAAAACTCCCAACTAACAAAAATCCAGGACTTCACAGATGAATTCTATCAAATACTTAAAGAAGTGCTAATATCCTTAAAGTATTCCAAAATAATACAAGAGGAAGGAGTATATCCAGTCATTCTATGAGGCCAGCATCACTGGCCAAATACCAAAACCAGGCAAAAACGCTACAAAAAGAGAAAATAACAGGCAACCCTTTTCCTAGTCCTTTGACTTGGAAAAACAGGCTTCTCTTGGAAATTTGTGCCTGTTGTTGGTTACAGACTAGAGGCTTGTGCAGTACTTTTTCCAAGATATATGGGAAACGATAAGAAAATCCAGGGAACTTAAGATCATGTCATTCCTCAAGTTCCAAGGTCTCTAGGCAGCCTGCCACCTTCTTTATACCTTTTAGAGACTTTCTATGTTTGCTTATTATTACAACCAGGATTTTTAATTGTAAGGGGGAGTACTCAGGCAGAATGAGGCTATTCAATTTTTGGAGAGCTAAATATTTTTTGTAATGAATATTTAAAGCCATATATTTAAAAATAACTTAAAAATATCCAACATTTAGGAAGGCGCCGCCTGGCCAGGCCCGGCCCAGGACCCCGCGGCAGCAGGCAGCCAGCCGAAATGCAGCGCTTGGGATTAGCTCTCAACCCCCGAGACTCCTGGGATTGGCTCCTGTGTCACAAACAAGCCGCCTGAGCATGGAGGAGGTTCCGACTCGCGCGACCGGCCCGCACCAACCAGGGGGACTCACATCAGAAGTGGCTCTGCGAGGCCCTCACCCTACTCTGTCTAAGCCCACGGTCCCTGTCTCATGTGTATGAAGGAATTGCTAAGAAAAGGAAATGGTAAAACAAGACAAATCTTTGTTCCAAGTTTCTTTAACATGGAACAACTATTTGCTCTTATTCAGGAGGAGGATTTTACCAGCCCGCAGTAAAATCTCTGTGCCTCTCCAGTGCTACCAGCTTTCTATTAATCTTTCATCCCTGCCTGGAGTGATGGCAGCTTTCTGGTTTCCCCTGCCACCCACACTCCTCCCAATTGCCTTCTCACAGGACACTACAGCCCCAATCCAGGACCTCTATCCCAGAGTGTTCCCACCCAGGGCCTCCCTCCCTGCTGCCACACAATGAGTCCTCTGAAACTCACTGAGTAAATACCACTTGGCCATGCAACAGCTCCCACTCGAGGGTCTCCTTTCCACTAGAAACATTCACTTTATTACTCCCATGCCTGGCCTGCACCATGCTGTCGGTTTGCTCTGGCAGCCCTGTTGAGCCTAATAGCATAATTCACCCCTGTTTGTTTAATTGGGTAAATCAGATTAAAATGTACTTTTGGCTGGGGGAAAAAAAAAATCCAACATTTTGTTTTAGTTGGGACAGTCAGTCCAATTATTTAGGCTATCATACCACCAGAAATAAAAGACCCTTTCCTTCAAGATTTTATAAATACACTGAGTCCTGTTAATCTGGCAGTCTTATCTTGATCTTCAACATGTCACCTTCTGCTATAGCACAACACAGTATTTTTCTTTATCCATGATTTTATTGTGCTACTTTTTTTTGGTCCTCAAGAGTACCCCTGGGTTCAATGACTTGGTAGGACAACTCAAAGGATTTAAATTATAGTGGTACTTACAACTATGATTAGTAAATAACAATTTTGTAACAACAATGGAAGGATACAAAGCATAATTAGCAAAGGGAAATGGAATATGGAACAAAACCAGAGAAAACCAGGTCCAAGATCCCAAGGGTTCTCTCTTAGTGGAATCACACAGGTTGTGCTTAATTCCTCCAGCAACGAATTGTAACAATGTGAAATACTCTCAACGAGATACTTATTACAGATTCAGTGACCAAAGTTTTTAATAAGGTCTGGTCACACAGGCATTTTCTCTGCCTAATATATATTGATTAAAGACTCCCAGAAGAAAAGTATGTGTTCAGTATAAACCATATTGTTTGTATAGTTTAGACAGTGAGCCACTATTATTACAGAATGGTGGGAATCTTCCCAAAATACAAGTTCCTAGATGCTGGCCAAACGCCAAAGTTCTAAGCAGACCTTTCAAAGGATAGGAGTCCCAGTCTGCTATGTTCTTTTAACAGTGACTTACGAAAACCAGTAGCTAATTACGTCTGTGGTAATAAAAGTTAAATTACCTGTGATATTTAAAAGTCTTAACTATGAAACTATATTTATACCCTAAAATGGTTTAGTAGAGATAATATTGTGACAGTTCAGTACAGAAGAAAGGTACAGGAAGAATAATGCTTGATATACTTGTTTTCTAAAAAAAAAGACATAATCTTTTGGGAATTGACTAAAAATTGCTAATAGAGCATTATTTCTACAGAATCTTTAATAGACTATATTAATTTGTTCACATACATTTTTCTTGCATGAGCTTTCACGGACATTCAATTTTCTATTTGTCTTTATGTATATGGTACGGTGTCTTGCAACATGTTAAATGCACAAAGGATATGCTGAATTAATGAATGAATGAACACCGTCATCCCTTGACTTGGTTTAGGAAGTGATTTGAAACCCACTTCTGCAGAAGTATTATTTTACCCTAACTTCTAACTGGTTACAATTTTACTTTATATCCTCTTTTTGTATATACATTGAGCCATATTAATTTCCAATGCTCTTTCTACCTCCTATCAAATCATTTCATGTGCAATTAATTCACCCTCTATGTCATAAAGTAAGCCAAAACTATACATGGAGTGGCTAGAAGGAGCTCCCACTTATGACCCTATTTTGGTCAATTAAAACAAATTCTATTATAGAAGACTTAGACCCACCTTTACTGAAGAATGTGCTAACCATAAAGCCAAAGAATATTGAAGCAATGGCATAACACGTAAGAAACACAAAGATGAAACTACAGTCACTGTGGCGTAAGACTGGCTCATTGAAAATCTATAAAAAAATTATGACATAATGTAAGGTAAACATTAAGTAGTGCCACATAAATACATGGGAAGAGGGAGAAAATGATGGCCCTAATAAAACATACCACAATCCTTATTAGTGACTAAAACTCAATGAAATGGAAAAGTTAACTAAGTAACTTTCTTCTTACAGAAGGATTTAGGTTTTCCTCAGATATGGCTGCCTGTCTGTTCCTATAGTAGATATATAATAAAAGCCATATTTCATTTTCCTGGCAACCTGAGATTAATCACCCACACTATGATTACTTTTTGCTTCTCAAAGGATAGCTACAGCAGGCAGCAGTCAACTAAAACTAAGATGTCTAATATAGAAAGAAGCCTTTAATCACATGTAGCAATTGAGCACTTGAAAAGTATGAACATTTTAGTTATTTTCAATTTCAATTTAAAAAAGCAGTGTCAAATACAGATCACATTATTTCTAATGAAAATACAGTGTATTAATGAGATGTACTGAAAACAGTACAAAAAAGAATGTAAAATGTCAATTTTTAAATTGGTTGTATGCTAAAATAATATTTTGTATATATTGCATTAAATTAAATATATTATTAAAATAATTTTACCTGTTCTTTTTACTTTTTAAAATTTCTAGTGACTACTAAAAACTTAATACCACATATGTGACTCATATTTCTACTGGACAGCATGAAACCTGGACACTTACTTTGGCAAAGAGTAACACGCATATCAGAGAGATAATAATCAAATAAAAAAAGAAGTATGTAAAGAAATAGGCAGCCCAGATCATCCAGTTTCTAAATCCACTTAGAAGCTGGTACTCCTGTAGGGAAGTCAACACAAATCAAGTATTACATATGCCAGCAATTCATGGTTTTCCACATACATATTTTCTAAATTCCAATAAAAACTATATAAATGGGTAGTATCATCTCTATTTTATGAATGAGAAAAACCAAGACTCAGAAAGCCAAGTGTGTTCCTCAAGATTATGCAGTTAGTAAGGGCAGTTACTGGCATTAAAATATATTTTCCTGAGTTTAGAGATCTTGTTTCAATACTATACATATTAATGGGGCAAAATGGAAAAACCATTCAAGTTAAACTTTGAAATATGAGATTAAGATCTCCTTTCTATTATACTCAACATCTAGGAATATAAAAAAAAAGTGTCTGTTTTTTTGAAAATCCAATTGTAAGTTTGAAGTCAGCTGTACTTATATTTGTTCCCTTGTAGGCAACATGTCTTTTTCCCCCTCTGGTGGTTTTCAAGATTTTCTCTGCCTTTGATTTTCAGCAGTTTGAATATAATATGTCTAGGGAAGTGTGGGTTTCTTTTAGCATGTTTTCTATTTCTAGCAATTCTATTTGACTCCTTCAAATAGTTTTGATCTCTCTGATAGCATTACCTATCTGATCTTGCACGTTATCTACTGTGCAGAAAAGAATTAACAAAGAAGGTCTGAGATTACTATTAGAAAGGCATGTTTGCAAAGTTGACTCTTGGCAGTAAACCGTTCCCTACACTGATATAAAACTTACCCTAAATGATAAGGGTGGGTGACTGTGCCTAAACTGTTTGTACAAACAGTATGGCTTATGCTCGTTACCTGTTTTCCAGGAGTTTGAAATTTTGGTACATGCTAGGCAAAGGGTGCCTATGTGACTGACTAGTCCCAAATTAAAACCTTGGGTGCTAGGTCTCTAATGGACTTCCCTGAATGGGAATATCACAAACATATTGCTGGATTTTCATTGCTGAGGCCTGAGTATGCTAGGTGACCTCTTGTGGGGTTACTTGAATAAGCCTGCAGGTGAGTTCCTCTAGGCTCTGCCTGTGTCATTTCCTCTTATGATTCAGCTCTGTGTCCCTAATATACCACTACAATAAATCCTAGCTGTGAGCATAAATACATGCTGAGTCCCACAAGTCCTTCCAGTGAATTTCTGGAAATAGGGTGGTCCTGAGGATCCAGGACACATCTACTTTTCCCTTTAGAGCCTGTAAATTCTTTGTCTGATTATTTCCAACATTTATACCTTATCTGAGTCTGGTTCTGATGATTGACTTGTTTCTTTGCACTAGGTTTTTTCTTAATTTTTGGTGAGCCTTATAATTTCTTGTTGAAACTCAGATATGTTATCTAGGGCTGTAGATATTGAGCGAACAGGCCTAAAGTATGGGGATTTATGTTAATTTAGTCAGACAGAAGTTGAGATGTATTTGAAGTTTAGTTACGCTAGTTACTAGAGACTTCAAATTCCTCTAGTGACATTATTTTGTCTCTCTCCTTGCATTCAAGTTTTCCCCTCTGCCACTCCCAAGAGACAGTCTGTCCCTGGAATTCTGCCAACATGGAAAACTGATAAATGACATCAGTATTTGCTCCTCCTGTTCTGTACTGGCTGCTGCTGGGATGTAACAATTACCCATCCATGCTGAATATGCAGAAATAATCCAACTCCCCATACAAAGAGCTCCATAGGCCTAAAAAAATCTTTACATAAATTTTATCAGAAAATAATTGGGATTACCTTCAATCTTTTTTCCTTTTCCCATACAATGAACCGAATGATGGAAAGTACAGTTGGAGAGAACATGTGTATGAACATTAAAGGGGCGAAACTACTAGTGAACCAAATTAATTCATCATCATGATAAGCTGGGTGTGGAAATCTCTGTATGAAGACATTGATACCATCAAACAGCTTCTGTCTAGCGCTGCTATTATGATACAGCATGATGGCCTTGTCTAAGGCATGCTGCACAGCCAGGAACCGTTCTCTGATGTACCCTGCATGATAAAGCAAACACTGTTAAGTAAAACAGACTAAGGAATCGTTCAGACACACAAAGACTAAGGCAATTGAAGTAAGTCATAGCTTGTTACCTACAAAACCTAAATTTACTGCTGCAACAAGGCCAAGGGAACATAATTACTCTGAGAGCCTATCATAGTTTTTACACCTAAGGGATATTTCTTTGGCTGAATCTGATTCACATCTTCCCAAAAGTAAATATTTAATAACAGTGTCAGACTTGCTAAATGCTATTTTTCTTTATAAAATGAATGCAAGTTTAATTAAATATTGAAAAGATGAAGACTTGGAAATGTAAAAAAAGAAATGAAGCTCATATGTATTCTAGTGAATAATGCAGAATGGTCTTCAAGGAGAATTGTTTCACTGAAACCAAGTCAACCATGTAGCTAAAAGGCAACTTAGGGTCTAATTTGTTTTTCTTTTACTAATTTTTTTAAGGTTGGAATTCAGATAACTAATTTTAGACTTTTTTTGTTTTTCTAATATGAACATTTGAACTATAAGATTCTTTCAAAACATTGCTTTGGCTATATCCCCCAAACTTTGCTCCCAAATCTCAACAGGCCATGTTTTCTTCATTAATCAAATTAAAGTATTTTTCTAATTTGTTTGTGACTTCTTTGACTCAAGGATTATTTAGAATTGTGCTGTTTAATATAAAGATATTTGCATTTTCTCTAATTATTTTTTGTAATTGACCTCTAATTCATTTTATTCTCATCAGAGAGCATGCTCTATATGATTTCAGTTGTTTAAATTTCAAAGAGAGTTGCTTTATAACCCAGCATAAGAGTTATCCTGGTGAAAATAACATGTGCACTGTAAAAAAAAAAAGTATATTTTACCACTGCTGAGAATTTGTTCTGCAAATGTCAGTTTAGCAAAACTGAAAACGTTATTCATATCACCTACTTTATAATTTTTTTCTTCAGATATTCTACCAATTGAACATTGCTGAGAGAAGGACATTAATAACTCTGAGATGTGACTGTGGAAATGCCCAATTACTCCTTTAATTCTGTCAGTTTTTCCTTCATGTATTTTGAAGCTCTTATTATTAGACGCATATATATTTGTAATTGTTATATCTGCCTGAACAATTGCCTCTTTTCTTGAAATATATATATATATGATATATAGCAGATATATCTGATATGTACGTATCTGTTCCAGCCATTTAAGATGACTGTCTTTAATGAAATTTAAGACTCTTCCGGCCACATTCTAACTTTTTTCCTTCTCTCTTCTATCATTCAAGAACTCTAATTGTACATATGTTAGAACCTTTGATAATTCCTCACATTCACTGAAACTCCCTATTTTATTTTCTTGTTTTCAGAATGAATACATTTTATTCTTCCAAGTGACTTACTCTTTCTTCTGCCATTTTCATTTGGCTATTACATCTATTTGCTGCCTATAAGAGATGTACTTCATAGGATACACACAGACTGAAATTGAAAGGATGGAAAAAGACATTTCATGTGGAAAGGAATGAAAAAAGAAGTAGCAGTAATGCTTCTTTAGGACAAAATAGACTTTAAAACAGACTAACAGAAACAAAGAAGGAAATCATTATATAATGATTAAGGGCACAGTTGTAAATATCTATGCACCCAACAGAGGAGCACATAAATATATAAAGCAAATATTAATAGACATAACGGGAGAGACTGACAATAATGCCTTTACAGTAGAGGACTTAACACGCCACTTACAACAATGGATGGATGATCCAGACAGAAAACCATTAAGGAAACAGTGGATTTGAATGACACATTAGACCAAATGGAAATAACAGATGTATATAGAACATAACATCCAAACACAGTAGAATACAGGTGGATATGGAACATTCTTTAGAGTAGATCACATGTTAAGCAACAAAGCAAGTATCAATAAATTGAAAGAGATTGAAATCATACCAAGCATCTTTTCCAGTCACAATGGTATGAAACTAGAAATCAAGCACAAGAATAAGCAAAGAAAAAATTAAAAAATACTTGGAGAGTAATGAAAATAGAAATACACTGATTCAAAACCATTGGGATGCAGGAAAAGCAGTCCTCAGAGGGATGTTTATAGCAGTATCTACCGCAAGAAGCAAGAAACATTTCAAATAAACACTCTAACCTGATGCCTATCAGAAGTAGAAAAAAACGAACAAAAGCCCAAAGATAGAAGAAAGGATATAACAAAGATCAGAGCAGAAATAAGTGAAATAGAGTAAAAAAAAAAAAAAAAAAAAAAAAGATCAGTGAAAATAAGACCTCGTTCTTTGAAAATACAAACAGAATTTATAAGCCTTTAGCTACATTCATCAAGGAAAAAAAGAGAGAGAACTCAAATAAAAATAGAACTGAAAGAGAAGTTACAACTGATGCACAGAAACACAGTCAATAATAGAGTGTGTGATGAAAAATTATATGCTCACAAATGGGGTAACTTAGAAGAAATGGACAAATTTCTAGAAACTTACAATCTTCCAAGACCGAACCAGGAAGAAATTAAAATTTTCTACAGACAAATTACTAGTAATGAAATTTAATAAATAATCAAAAAATTTCCAACAAACAAAGGGCCAGGACCAGATGGCTTCAATAGGTGACTTCTATCAAACATTTAAAAGGAGTTGATACTTCTACTCAACCTATTCCAAAAAAGAAATGAGGAAGAAGGAAAGCTTCCAAATTCATTCTATGAGGCCAGAATCACCCTGTAAAAAATCAGACATGGATACTACAAAAAAAGAAAAGTATATTAAAAAAAGGAAAGAAAACTACAGACGAATCTCTGATGAACATAAACACAAAATTCCACAACAAAATATTAGCAAACTAAATTCAAAAATACATTAAAAAGATCAACACCACTATCAAGCAGGATTTATCCCAGGGATGCAAGGATGGTTCAATATTCGTAAATCAATCAATGTGATACACCGCACTGACAAAAGGAAGGATGAAAATGATATGATCATCCCAACAGTTACTGAAAAAGCATCTGACAATGTTCAACATCAATTTATAATAAAAACTCTCGAAAAAGTGTTTATAGAGGGCACATAACACAATAAAGAACACATAAAATAAAACCACAGAGCCTCCAGAGATTCAAGATGTCAGTAAGAGAGGTGACACCGAGAACTCCTCCCAAAACCACAAATAGTACAAAAATATAGTTAATTAATACAACTAACCCTAAAACAGCAAGAAGAAAGAAGGCTGCACCAGACGGCATACAGACCTCACAAACAGAGCAGACCTCACCAAACAGGGTAACATACTAAAGCCTTAATCCGGCAGGACCCAGGCCCTTCCCCCACCCCAGCTCACCAGCAGGAGGAAGATAAATGGAGCGGGGAAGGGGTGGAAGCTTGGGACTGCTGAGCGCCTAGCCCAGGAGATCTGCTTTGGGAGTGGAAGCCTATATTGTGTGGTGCTCTGGTCTTTGGGGAGCTCGGACAGGCGGAGGGCTTGGAGACTGACATTCCGGCCGTTTGTGGAGGAGAGAATCCACATCTGGCCACTCTGTGTCAGAGGAGCAGCGGGTGGTCTGAGAGTCTTCCTAGCAGTGAGAGGGCGGCTGAAGGGGTGGGGTTTATACAGAGCTTGCTGCATTGCAAAAAGGGAGAGCTGGACAAGGTTGCCTGGGTGCACACTGCCCAGCTGGTTCAGAAGTTTGAGGAGCTTCAGGTGTTCCATCCCCTTGGCTGCCTACTCAGCTCTGAGGCCCCCCAATCTTACAGGCAGGCAGCTGCATCTTCCTCCTAGCCTGCCAGCACTGGTCGCAAACTGGCAGTCACTGTGCTGTCATCAGGCCAGCCAGAGGAAGGTCCTGCCTACAACAGCTAGAGACACAAACCACAGAGGCTTACATGTGTGTGCTTGGCCCGCTGGTTCTGACACTGAAGACAGGCACAACAGATGGGAATCAGAAAACAGATCTATCCTCCCCCCAGGCACCAGCTCTGCTCCCCTATGACCACCAAACTCATTCTGGGGGATGAGCACCTCCAGAGACTGTAGCTTCTCAGAGAGAGGGCACAACAAAGAAGTATGAAAAGTCAAAAGAACACGGTTTAGACGAAAATCTCACATGCCCCAGAAAAAGGGCAAAATGAAACTGAACTCACCAATCTTCCCAAAAGAGAGTTCAAAATAAAAATTATAAACATGCTTATGGAGGTACAGTAAAATATTAAAGAACTCAGGAATGAATTTAAATTGGAGATTCAATAATTAAGAAATTACATATCTGAAGTGAAATATACAACGGAGGGATTTAAAAGCAGATTAGATGCAGGAGAAGAGATGGTAAATGGAACACAAATTAGAGAAGAGGAAAACAAAGAAGCTCAGGCACAGAGAGAAAAAAATAATCTTTAAGAATGAAAGAAGAGACTTCCGGGAAGATGGCGACGTGAAGAGGGCGGCAGAAATCTCCGCACAACATTATATTTATCCACGAAAACACAGTAAATACAACTATTCCTAAAAGAGAGACAAGAATACACAATAAAGCGCACAGCATGCAGATACACCTGAGAGGAATCGCCACCCTGTGAGGGGATCATAAAGAACCCAGCTGACATACGTGGCAACTACCAGCAACCACTTCTATAGCCATGAAAAGACAGAGGAATATGGTACAGACAAAGCTCCAGACACAGACAACCCCAGAGAGGGAACCTGAAGGGATGGACATGCACAGTCTTCCTGAAAAAGAATTCAGAATTAAAGTCATAACCATGCTGGCGGATCTACAGAGAAATGTGCAAGAGCTGAGGGAAGAAGTGAGGGAAGTGAGGAAAGACTATGAAGAAATCAGACAAGCCATCGACTGGCGTAACAGCAGACTGGAAAAGGCACAAGAGACAGTTAATGGAATAGAAAACAGAGAACAGAAATACAGAGAAGCTGAGGCAGAGAGAGACAAAAGGATCTTTAGGAATGAAAGAATATTAACAGAAACGTGTGACCAATCCAAACGGAACAATATTCGCATTATAGGAGTACCAGAAGAAGAAGAGAGAGAAAAAGGATAGAAAGTGTCATAGAAGAAATAATTCCTGAAAACTTTCCCACGCTGGGGAAGGAAATAGTCTCACAGTCCACGGAAGCCACAGATCTCCCAACACAAGTGACCCAAGGAAGACAACACCAAGACATATAATAATTAATATGGCAAAGGCCATAGATAAAGACAGAGTATTAAAGGCAGCTAGATAGTGAAAAAAGATCACCAACACAGGAAAACCCATCAGACTATCATCAGACTTCTCAACAGAAACCTTACAGGCCAGAAGAGAATGGCATGATATATTTAACGTAATGAAACAGAAGGACCTAGAACCAAGAATATTGTATCCAGCACGATTATCATTTAAATATGACGGAGGGAATAAACAATTTCCAGACAAACGAAAGTTGAGAGACTTTGCCTCCACTACAGGATATCTTAAACGGACTGCTCTAGAGAGAAACACCCCTAAGGCTAAAAAGATGTCACCAGAGATATTAAAATCACAGCAAAGAAAGCAGACCATCCAAAAACTAACTAAAGGCAAAGAATAAAACACCTAATATATAAAGAAAGGAGGAGGAAGAATAGGAAGGCAGAGATAAAGAAACATCAGACGGTGTTCACAATGACTTAACATGAAAGTTCACTTAGATTATTAGATAGTAAAGAAGCAACCCTTGAACCTTTGGTAACGACGAATCTAAAGCCAGCAATGGCAATAAGTAAATATCTACAGATAATCACCCTAAACGTAAATGGACTGAATGCACCAATCAAAAGACACAGAGTAACAGAGTGGATAAAAAAGCAAGACCCATCTATATGCTGCTTACAAGAGACTCATTTCAAACCCAAAGATATACACAGACTAAAAGAGAAGGGATGAAAAAAGATATTTCACGCAAACAACAAAGAGAAAAAAGCAGGTGTTGCAGTACCTGCATCAGACAAAATAGACTTCAACACGAAGAAAGTAGCAAGAGACAAAGAAGGACATTACATAATCATAAAGGGGTCAGTCCAACAGAAGATATAAACATTATAAATGTATATGCACCCAACACAGGAGCGCGAACATAGGTGAAACAAATACTAACAGAACTGAAGGAGGAAATAGCCAGCAATACATTCATCTTAGGAGACTTCAACACATCACTCAATCGAAAGGATTGATTAACCAGACAGAGAATAAGTAAAGACATAGAGGCACTGAACAACACACTAGAACAGAGGGACCTAACAGATATCTACAGAACTCTGCACCCAAAAGCAGCAGGATACACATTCTTCTCAAGTGCACATAGAACATTTTCCAGAATAGACCACATACTAGGCCACAAAAACAACCTCAGTAAATTCAAAAATATTGAAATCCTACCAACCAACGTCTCACATCACAAAGGTACAAAACTAGAAATAAATTTTAGAAAGAAATCAAAAAGACTCACAAATACATGGAGACTTAACAACATTCTCCTAATTAATCAATGGGTTCACGACCAAATCAAAACAGAAATCAAAGATTATATGCAGACTAATGACAACAAAAACACAAAGCAACAACTTCTGTGGGCCGCAGCAAAGGCAGTTCTAGGAGGAAAGTATATTGCAATCCAGGCCTATTTAAAGAAGGAAGAGCATTCCCAAATGAACAGTCTAAACACACAATTATTGAAACTGGAAAAAGAAGAACAACGGAGGCCCAAAGTCACCAGAAGGAGGGACATAATAAAGAGCAGAGAAAAAATAAATAAAATTGAGAAGAATAAAACAATAGAAACAATCAATGAAACCAAGAGCTGGTTCTTTGAAAAAACAAACAAAATAGATAAACCCCTAGGCAGACTCATTAAGAGGAAAAAAGAATCTACAAACATAAACAGAATCAGAAATGAGAAAGGAAAAATAACGACAGACCCAACAAAAATACAAAGAATTATAAGAGAATATTATGGGCATCTATAGGCTAACAAGCTGGAAAACCTAGAAGAAATGGACAACTTCTTAGAAAAATACAACCTTCCAACACTGACCAAACAAGAAACAGAAAAACTAAACAGACCAATCACCAGCAACAAAATGAATCGGTAATCAAAAAACTACCCAACAACAAAATCCCCAGACCTGATGGATTCACCTCTGAATTCTACCAGACATATACAGAAGAAATAAGACCCATTTTCCTTAAAGTTTTCCAAAAAATAGAAAAGGAGGGAATACTTGCAAACTCTTTCTATGAAGCCAGTATCACTCTAATACCAAAACCGGGCAAAGACCTCACCAAAAAAGAAAATTACAGACCTATATCCCTGATGAACGTAGATGCAAAAGTACTCAACAAAATATAAGCAAACTGAATTCAAAAATACATCAGGAGGATCATACACCATGTTCAAGTGGGATTCATCACAGGGAAGCAAGGATGGTACAACATTCGAAAATCCATTAACATCATCCATCACATCAATAAAAAGAAGAACAAAAACCACATGATCATCTCCATAGATGCTGAAAACACATTTGACAAAATTCAGCATCCTTTCTTGATTAAAACTCTCAACAGAATGGCTATAGACGGCAACTACCTCAACATCATAAAGGCTATATATGACAAACCCACAGCTAACATCATACTTAATAGCGAGAAGCTGAAAGCTTTTCATCTAAGATTGGGAACAAGACAGGGGTGCCGACTCTCTCCACTGTTATTAAACATAGTACTGGAGGTCCTAGCCACGGCAATCAGACAAAGCAAAGACATACAAGGCATCCAGATTGGTAAAGAAGAAGTCAAATTGTCACTATTTGCAGATGACACGATACTGTACATAAAAAACCCTAAAGACTCTACTCCAAAACTACTAGAACTAATATCTGAATTCAGCAAAGTTGCAGGATATAAAATTAACACACAGAAATCTGTTGCTTTCCTTTACACTAATGATGAACTAACAGAAAGAGAAATCAGAGAATCAATTCCACTCACAATTGCATCTAAAAGAATAAAATACCTACGAATAAACCTAACGAAGGAAGTGAAAGACCTGTACTCTGAAAACTACAAGACACTCCTAGGAGAAATTAAGGAAGACACTAACAAATGGAAATGCATCCCATGCTCTTGGCTAGGAAGAATAAATATTGTCAAAATGGCTATACTACCTAAAGCAACCTACAGATCCAATGCAATCCCTATCAAACTACCAACAGCTTTCTTCAATGAACTGGAACAAATAATTCTAAAATTCATATGGAACCACAAAAGACCCCGAATAGCCAAAGCAATTCTGAGAAGGAGGAAGCAAACAGGGGGAATTACGCTCCCTGACTTCAAGCTCTACTACAAAGCCACAGTAATCAAGACAATTTGGTACTGGCACAAAAACAGACCCACAGACCAGTGGAACAGAATAGAAAATTCAAACATTAACCCAAACACCTACAGTCAATTAATATTTGATATGGGAGCCTTGGATATACAATGGGGAGATGACAGCCTCTTCAGCAGCTGGTGTTGGAAAAACTGGACAGCTACATGTAAGAGAATGAAACTGGACTACTGTTTAACCCCATCCACAAAGGTAAACTCAAAGTGGATCAAAGACCTGAATGTAACTCATGAAACCATAAAACTCTTAGGAAAAAACATAGGCAAAAACCTCTTGGACATAAACATGAGCGACTTCTTCATGAACATATCCCCCCTGGCAAGGGAAACAAAAGCAAAAATGAACAAATGGGACTATATCAAGTTGAAAAGCTTCTGTACAGCAAAGGACACCATCAGTAAAACAAAAAGACATCCTACAATATGGGAAAATATATTCATAAATGATGTATCTGATAAGGGGTTGACATACAAAATATACAAAGAACTCACGCACCTTAAGAAACAAAAAGCAAAGAATCTAATTAAGAAATGGGCACAGGACATGAATAGACACTTCTCTAAAGAAGAAATGCAGATGGCCAATAGGCACATGAAAAGATGCTCCACATCGCTAATCATCAGAGAAATGCAGATTAAAACCACAATGAGATGTCACCTCACACCAGTGAGGATGGCCAACATCCAAAACACAAACAACAAATGTTGGCGAGGATGTGGAGAAAAGGGAACCCTCCTACACTGCTGGTGAGAATGCCAATTAGTTCAACCATTGTGGAAAGCAGTATGGAGGTTCCTCAAAAACTCAAAATAGAAATACCATTTGACCCAGGAATTCCACTCCTAGGAATTTACCCTAAGAACGCAGCAGCCCAGTTTCAAAAAGACAGATGCACCCCTATGTTTATTGCAGAACCTTATACAATAGCGAAGAAATGGAAGCAACCTAAGTGTCCATCAGTAGATGAATGGATTAGGAAGATGTGGTACATATACACAATGGATTATTCAGCCATAAGAAGAAAGTAAATCCTACCATTTGCAACAACATGGATGGAGTTAGAGGGTATTATGCTCAGTGAAATAAGCCAGGCCGAAAAAGACAAGTAGCAAATGATCTCACTCATATGTGGAGTATAAGAACAAAGAAAAAAACTGAAGGAACAAAACAACAGCAGACTCACAGAACCCATGAACGGACTAATAGTTACCAAATGGAAAGGGACTGGGGAAGATGGGTGGGAAGGGAGGGATAAGAGGGTAAAAGGGGCATTACGATTAGCAGATGTAATGTAGGGGGGGGCACGGGAAGGGCTGTACAACTCAGAGAAGACAAGTAGTGATTCTATAGCATCTCACTACACTGATGGACAGTGATTGTAATGGGGTTGGTGGGGGGGGACCTGATGAAGGGGGTAGTTTAATCACCATAATATTGCACATGTAATTGTAGGTTAATGATACCAAAATAAATTATAATAAAAAAAAGTTATATGAGCTTAATTCTGTTAAGATATAAAATGTTACTCTTATAAAAAAAAAAGAATGAAAGAATATTGAGAGAACTGTGTGACCAATCCAAGCAGAACAATATTCACGTTATAGGGGTACCAGAAGTAGAAAAGAGAGAAAAAGGGTAGAGGGTGTCATTGAGGAGGTAATTGCTGAAAACTTGCCCAATTTGGGGAAGGAGATGGTCTCTTAAGTCATGGAGGGGAATAGATCTCCCAACACAATCGTCCCAAGGAAGACAACATCAAGGCATATAATAATTAAAATGGCAAAGATCAAGGATACAGACTTTTAAAAGCAGCTAGAGAGAGAAAAAAAGATCACATACAAAGGAAAACCCATCAGGACATCATCAGATTTTTCAACAGAAACCTTACAGGCCAGAAGTGAGTGGCATGATATATTTAATGCAATGAAGCAGAAGGGCCTTGAAGCAAGAATACTCTACCAGGCAAGGTTATCATTTAAATTTGAAGAAGGAATTAAACAATTTTCAGATAAGCAAACAGTGAAAGAATTTACATCCCACATACCATCTCTACAGTGCATTTTGGAGGGACTCCTATAGATGGAAGTATTCCTAAGGCTAAATAGATATCACCCAAGGGATAGACAAAGAGTACAGAATATGATTCCTAACATGCAGAGTGAAGAAAAAAAAAAAAAAGAACCTTTAGGTAGTGTTTGTAATAGCATACAAAGTGAGTTAAATTAGACTGTTGGATGGTAAGGGAATTATCCTTGAACCTTTGGTAACCACGAATCTAAAGCGTACAGTGGGAATAAGTACATACCTATCGATAAACACCCTAAATGTAAATGGTCTGAATGCACCAATCAAAACACATAGAGTTACTGAATGGATAAATAAACAAGACCCGTCTATATGCTGCCTACTAGAGACTCACTTCAAACCCAAAGACATACACAGACTGAAGGTAAAGGGATGGAAAAAGATATTTCATGCAACTAATAGTGAGAAAAAGCAGGAGTTGAAGTACTTGCATCAGACAAAATAGACTTCAAAACAAAGAAAGTCACAACAGACAAAGAAGGACTTTACATAATGATAAAAGGGTCAGTCCAACAAGAAGATATAACTATTGTAAGTATCGATGCACCGAACACAGGATCCCCTACATATGTGAAACAAATACTAACAGAATTAAAGGGGGAAATACAATGCAATTAATTCATTTTAGGAGATTTCAACACACCACTCACTCCAAAGGACAGATCAACCAGACAGAAAATAAATAAAGAGACAGAGGCACTGAATACCACATTAGAACAGATGGACCTAACGGACATCTACAGAACATTCCATCCAAAAGCAACAGGATACACATTCTTTCAAGTGCACATGGAACATTTTCAAGAATAGATCATATACTAAGCCACAAAAAGAACTTCAGTTAATTCAAAAAGATTAAAATTGTACCAACCTGCTTCTCAAATCACAAAGGTATGAAACTAGAAATAAATTACACAAAGCAAACGAAAAAGCCCACAAACACATGGAAGCTTAATAACATGCTTCTAAATAATCAATGAATCAATGGCCAAATAAAAACATAGATCAAGCAATATATGGAGACACATGACAACAATAATTCAACACCACAAAATCTCTGGGATGCAGCGAAGGCCGTGCCAAGAGGGAAATATATTGCAATACAGGCCTACCTCAGGAAAGAAGAACAATCCCAAATGAACAGTCTAAATTCACAATTAATGAAACTAGAAAAGGAAGAACAAATGAGCCCCAGTCAGTAGAAGGAGGGACATAATAAAGATTAAAGCAGAAATAAATAAAATTGAGAAGAAAAAAACAACAGAAAATATCAATGAAAGCAGGAGCTGGTCCTTCAAGAAAAAAAAAATAGATAAACCCCTAGCCAGACTTATCAAGAAAAGAAGAGAACTTACACACATAAACAGAATCAGAAATGAGAAAGGAAAAATCACTACAGACACCACAGAAATACAAAGAATTATGAGGGAATATTATGAAAAATTATATGGTAACAAACTGGATAACCTAGAAGAAATGGACAACTTTCTAGAAAAACACAACCTTCCAAGGATGATCCAGGAAGAAACAGAAAATCTGAATAAACCAATTATGAGCAAAGAAATTGAATTGGTAATCAAAAAACTATCTAAGAACAAAACTCCTGTACCAGATCGTTTCACTGCCGAATTTTATCAAACATTTAGTGAAGACCTAATACCAATCCTCCCCAAAGTTTTCCAAAAATAGAAGAGGAGGGAATACTTCCAAACTCATTCAATGAGAACAACTTCACTCTAATACCAAAACCGGGCAAAGACACCACAAAAAAAGAAAATTGCAGACCAATATCCCTGATGAACATAGATGCAAAAATACTCAACAAAACATTAGCAAACCAAATTTAAAAATACATTAAAAAGATCATCCATCATGGTCAAGTAGGATTTATTTCAGGGATGCAAGAATGGTACAATATTAGAAAATCTATCAAGGTCTTGCACCACATCAACAAAAAGAAGGGCAAAATACACATGATCATCGCCATAGTACACAAAAAGCATTCGGCAAAATTCAAAATCCATTCACGTTAAAAACTCTCAACAAAATGGGTATAGATGGCAAGTACCTCAATATAATAAAGGCCATATATGACAAATACACAGCCAATATTATACTTAACAGTGAGAAACTGAAAGTGATTCCTTTAAGATTGGGAACAAGAGAAGGATGCCCACTCTCCCCACTTTTACGCAACATAGCTCTGGAGGTCCTTGCCACAGCAACCAGACAACACAAAGAAATAAAAGGCATCCAGATTGGCAAGGAAGAAGTCAAACTGTCTCTGTTTGCAGATGACATGATATTGTACATAAAAAACCCTAAAAAATCCACTCCAAAACTACTAGATCTAATATCTGAATTCAGCAAAGTTGCGGGAAACAAAATTAATACACAGAAATCTGTTGCATTCCTATACACTAACAGTGAACTAGCAGAAAGAGAAATCAGGAAAACAATTCCATTCACAATTGCATCAAAAAGAATATAATACCTACGAATAAACCTAACCAAGGAAGTGAATGAAAGACCTATACCCTGAAAACGACAAGACACTCTTAAGAGAAATTGAAGAGGACACTAACAAATGGAAATGCATCCCATGCTCTTGGGTAGGAAGAATTAATGTTGTCAAAATGGCCATCCTACCTAAAGCAATCTACAGATTCAATGCAATCCCTATCAAAATACCTACAGCATTCTTCAATGAACTAGAGTAAATAGTTCCAAATTTCATATGGAACCACAAAAGACCACTAATAGCCAAAGCTATCCTGAGAAGGAAGAATAAAGCAGGGGGAATTGCGCTCCCTGACTTCAAGCTCTACTACAAAGCCACAGTAATCAAGACAATTTGGTACTGGCACAAAAACAGACCATAGACCAGTGGAACAGAATAGAGAGCCAGGATATAAACACAAGCATATATGGTCAATTAATATATGATAAAGGAGCCATGGATATACAATGGGGAAATGAAAGCCTCTTCAACAGCTGGTGTTGGCAAAACTGGACAGCTACATGTAAGAGAATGAAACTGGTCTAACCCCATACACCAAAGTAAACTCAAAATGGATCAAAGACCTGAATGTAAGTCATGAAACCATAAAACTCTTACAAAAAACATACGCAATAATCTCTTGTACATAAACATGAGCAACTTCTTCATGAACATACCTCCACAGGCAAGGGAAACAAAAGCAAAAATGAACAAGTGGGACTATATCAAACTAAAAAGCTTCTGTACAGCAAAGGACACCACCAGTATAACAAAAAGATATCCTACAGTATGGGAGAATATATTCATAAATGACATATTCGATAAGGGGTTGACATCCAAATTATATAAAGAGCTCACGCACCTCAACAAACAAAAAGCAAATAAGCCAATTAAAAAATGGGCAGAGGAGCTGAACAGACTCTCCAAAGAAGAAATTCAGATGGCCAGTAGGCACATGAAAAGACGCTCCACATCGCTAATCATCAGAGAAATGCAAATTAAAACCACAATGTGATATCACCTCACATCAGTTAGGATGGCCAACATCCAAAAGACAAACCAAGTGTTGGCGAGGATGTGGAGAAAGGGGAACCCTCCTACACTGCTGCTGGGAATGTAAATTAGTTCAACCATTGTGGAAAGCAGTATGGAGGTTCCTCAAAAAACTCAAAATAGAAATACCATTTGACCCAGGAATTCCACTCCTAGGAATTTACCCTAAGAATGCAGCAGCCCAGTTTGAAAAAGACACATGCACTCCTATGTTTATCGCAGCACTATTTACAATAGCCAAGAAATGGAAGCAACCTAAATGTCCATCAGTAGATGAATGGATAAAGAAGATGTGGTACATATACACAATGGAGTATTATTCAGCCATAAGAAGAAAACAAATCTTACCATTTGCAGCAACATGGAGGGAGCTAGAGGGTATTATGCTCAGTGAAATAAGCTAAGCGGAGAAAGACAAGTATCAAATGATTTCACTCATATGTGGAGTATAAGAACAAAGAGAAAACTGAAGGAACAAAACAGCAGTAGAGTCACAGAACCCAAGAATGGACGAATAGTTACCAAAGGGAAAGGGACTGGGGAAGATGGGTGGGAAGGGAGGGATAAGGCGGGAAAAGGGGCATTACGATTAGCACATAATGTAGTGGTGTGGGGACACAGGAAAGGCAGTATTTACAGAGAAGACAAGTAATGATTCTATAGCGTCTTACTATGTTGTTGGACAGTGACTGTAATGGGGTATGCGGGGGGGACTTAATAATAGGGGTTCTACTAACCATAATGTTGTTCAAGTGATTGTTCATTAACGATACCAAAATAAGTAAATAAATAAATAAATAACCCACAGCTAACATCACACTCAATGGTGAAAAGCTGATTTTCCTCTAAGATACAGATCGAGATAAAGATGCCCACTCTCATCACATTTATTCAACATAGTAATGCAAGTCCTAGCCACAGCCATCAGACAAGAAAAAGAAATAAAATGCAGACAAACTGGAAAGGAAAAAGTAAAATTGTCACTATTTGCAGATGACATAATATTATATCTAGGGACTCCTAAAGACTCCACCAAAAAATTACTGGAATTAATAAATGAGTTCAGTATACTCCCAGGATACAAAGTCAATACGCAGATTTCTGTTGCATTTCTATATACAAAAAATGAACTAGCAAAAATAGAAATTAAGAAAACAATTCCATTTGCAATTGCATCAAACAGAATAAAATATCTAGTAATAAATCTAACCAAGGAGGTGAAAGACCTGTATTCTGAAAACTCTAAGACACTGAAGAAAGAAACTGAAGACATAAATAAATGGAAATCTACCCCATGCTCATGTATAGGAAGAAATAACATTGTTAAAATGGCCATCCTACCCAAAGTGATTTACAGATTCAAAGTGATTCCTATCAAAATACCAATGGCACTTTTTAATGAACTAAAGCAAATAATCCTAAAATTTATATGCAACCATGAAAGACCCTGAATATGCAAAGCAATCTTGGGAAAGAAGAACAAAGTTGGGCATATGACACTTCTTGATTTCAAACAGTACTACAAAGCTACAGTAATCAACGGCAATCAGTAAGAACAGATACATGGATTGATGGAATAGAACAGAGAGTCCAGAAATAAACCCACACATATATGGTCAATTAACATATGACAAGAGAGGCAAGGATATACAATGGGGAAAAGGCAGTCTCTTAAATAAATGGTGTTGTGTAAACTGGACAGTTATATGCAAAAGAATGAAATACAATACTATCTTATACCATACACAAAATACTCAAAATGGACTAAAGGCCTAAATATAAAACTTGAAACCATAAAACTCCTAGAAGAAAATACAGGCAGTAAACTCTTGAACATCAATATCATAAATTTTTTTCTAGGTATGTCTCCCCAGGCAAAGGAAACAAAAGCAAAATTAACCAAGTGGGACTACACCAAACTAAGTAACCTTCTGCACATAAAAGGAAACTAACAACAAAATGAAAAAGCAACCTACTGTATGGAAGAATATATTTGCAAATGATATATATGATATGGGGTTAATATCCAAAATATATAAAGAACTCATAGAACTCAACACCAAAATAAACAAATAATCTGATTAAAAAATGGGCAGAGGACCTGATTAGCCATTCTTCCAAAAAAGACTTACAGGTGGCCAACAGACACAAGAAAAGATGCTCAACATCACTAGTCATCAGGGAAATGCAAATCAAAACTACAATGAGATATCATCTCAAGAGTAGTGAGGATGGCTATTATCAACTAGATAAGAAATAATAAGTTTTGGTAAGGATGTGAAGAAAAGGGAACCCTAGTACCCCTGGTGAGAATGCAAATCAGTACAGCCACTATGGAAAGCGGTATGGAGGTTTCTCAAAAAACTAGAAATAGAAGTATCATATGATCCAGCAATTCCACTTCTGGGAATCTACCCAAAGAAAATGAAATCATTAATTCAAAAATATATATGCACCCTATGTTTATTGCTACATTATTTACAAGATATAGCAACAACCAAAGTGTCAATTAATAGATAGATAAATAGGTAAAGAAGATGCGGTACATATATATAATATGGAGTATTATTCAACTATAAAAAAGAAGAAATCTTGCCATTAAAGGACAACATGGAAGGACCTAGAGGGCATTATGGTTAAGTGATGTAAGTCAGTTCGAGAAAGATGGATACCACATGGTTTCACTCATATGGGTAATCTGAAAAACAACAAAACAGAAAAAGACTCAAACCCAGAGAATGGACAGTTGGACCATGGGAGGGGAGGACAGGTGAAGTATGTGAAGGGGATAAGCAAGTACAAACTTCAAATTATAAAATAATTTAGTCATGGGGACAGATGTACTATTACAGAGAATACAGCTCACAATATTGCAATATCTTTGTAGGGTAACAGATGGTAGCTACACTTACCATTATGAGCTTTTAGTAATGAATGTCACTGATGAATCACTGTCATTCATATGAAACCAATATAAACTGTATACTATATTTCAATTAAAAATGCAAATAAAGTACCTATCACTATTTTAAAACTTTTAGATCAAACCAATAAAATTAAGATAGAACACGTAAGCAATGCCAACAGATGAAAATGTGTGTATTTGGAAAGCAGAACACTAAACCACAATTACATAAAGATGGATATATAGATAAAAGAATTGAAAAAGGATAAAGTATGCTATATATATGTACATATATTTATAAATGGTGTGTTTATATATGTGATATATATATGTGTGTATGTGTGTGTGTGTAATATTAAGTTTATCAAGTGTATAGGATTGAAAGTAGTTTTGGTAGAATATAATTTTAAAAAGTACCACAAGTTAAGAATAGGTTTATAAATACATATATGTATATGCATGTATATTTATATTAAACATATATAACCACAGACACGTTAGTATGCAACTGTGGTAATAAAATAAATATGTCCTCACCAGGACTTCCTCCATCATGATGATTTCGGTTCCTGGGCCCTCCAAAGGGATGAACGGGAAAGGGTAAGGATGTTTTCCAGCCTAAGGTGTCTGGCCACCAAATACTCCTCTGTAGCCCAACAAAACGCAGATGATATTTTACCTAAAAGTGGTAAAAGGAAACAAACTATGTTTAAACAAAACTGAAAAGGAACTATTAGAAATAAAGGAAAGTTAACCCCAGATGGAATTAAAGTTAAGCTTACTGTGTGATTGCAAAGATGAGATTCATCTGATACCAAAGTGATTCTGAGCTTGGAAATGACAGAGACTCCAAGCACAATATGTACACTCCAGTCATATCTACATTTCAGTCCTCTCAAAATGCAGACAATTCACACAAACAAGATGTATATATGGCCCATAAATAAATGAGAAACTTCTCACAACGATGTAGTTCTCAACATTAAAACAACAGAGATAATGTTTCTTACCTATCACAGTGAACAAACAGAAGCTTAACAACACACTCCATGGGGCAAGGCTGTAGACAAACAGGCACTTGAATATATGGCTTGTGGGACGCAAAATGGCCAACTGTTTTTAATCTTTTGAGGCCCTCCATACTGTTTCCACAGAAGCTGTACTGTTTTATCACCAACAGTGCATAAGAGTTCCAATTTCTCCATATCTTCACCAGCACTTTTTTCTTTTTTTTGGTAGTAGCCAAATGGGTGTGAGGTGGTATCTCAGTTTTTACATTTCCCTAATAATTATTAATGTTTTGAACATTTTTCCATGTGCTGATTGGTCATTCATATATTATCTTTGGATAAATGTCTACTCAAGTCCTTTGCACATTTTTGAATTGGAGTATTTTTTTTTATTGTTGACTTTTAAGAGTTCTCTAATATATTCTGGATATTAATCCCTTATCAGATATACAACTGGATAATATCTCCTCCCATTCTGTGGGCTGCCTTTTAATTCTGTGGATAGTCTTTTGATGTACAAAAGTTTTTAATTTCATTAAATCCAATTTGTCCATTTTTTTAACCTGTTTTTGGTGTCTTATCCATGAAATCACTGCCAAATCCAATTCCATGAAGCTTTTGTCCTGTTTTTTCTTTTAGGGGTTTTATAGTTTTATGTATTAAATATGTCTTTAACCCATTTTGAATGCATTTTTACATATGGCATTAGGTAAGGGTACCAAGTCTATTGCAAAGACTGTCCTTTCCACTCTGGTCTTGGCATCTTTGTCAAAAATCACTTGGCCATACACCTGAGGGTTTATTTCTAGCCTATCTATTCTATTCTGTTGGTCTACATGGCTATCTTTATGCCAGTACCAGGCCATTTTGATTACTGCAGGTTTGTAGTAAGTTTTGAAATCAGGAAGTGTGTCCTCCAGGTTTTATTCTTTTTCAAGATTTTGACAACTCAGGGTCCCTTGAGATGCCATATGAATTTTATTTTTTATAGATATTTTAATATTATTTATTTTATAGATGGGTTTTCCTATTTCTGCAATAAACATCATTGGAAATTTGATTGGAGAGTATGAGAAGGACTGGTATTTGTTCTTCTTTATATGTCTGGCAGAATTCACCAGTAAGTCCTTAGGTGGAACTTTTCTTTGTTGGAAGATTTTTGGGAACTGATTCAATCTCCTTAGTATTCAGATTTTCTATTTCTTCATTATTCAGTCTTGGTAGGTTTTGTATTTCTAAGAACTTCTCCATTTCATCGAAGTTATCTGAGTTTTTGGCATACATTTGTTCAAAGTACTTTATTACAACACTTTTTATTTCTATAAAATTGTAATGTCCCTGCTTTTATTTCTGATTTTAGCAATCTGGGTCTCTCTTTTTTGCTTAGTCCATGTAGGTAAAAAAATCAATTTTGTTGATTTTTATGGAGACCCAACTTTTGATTTCATTGTCTTTTATTCTTTATTTCATTTATCTCTGCTCTAGTCTTTATTATTCCCTTCCTTATGCTAGCTTTGGGTTTAGCTTGTTCTTCTTTGTCTAATTCCTTAAGTTGTAAAGTTAAGTTGTTGATTAGAGATCTTTCATGTTTTTTAATGTAAACAGGTATAGCTATAAACTTTCCCCAGTATTGCTTTTGCTGCATCCCATTAATTTTGTTATGTTGTGTTTTCATTTCATCTCCAAATATTTTCTAATTTCCCTTGTGTTTTCTCCTTTGATCCATTTTTTTCTTTAAAAGTATATAGTTCCCACAAATTTGTGAATTTTCCAGTTTCACTTTTGTTACTGATTTCTAACTTTATCCCACTGTGGTCACAGAAGTTACTTTGTATGACATCTATCTTTTAAACCTATTGAAACTTAACTTATGGCTTAACATATGGTGTATCCTTGAAAATGTGATGTGTGCTCTCGAGAAAAATGTGTATGCTGTTCGTCAACTAGACTCTTTTATGCATCTGTCAGATCCAGGTAGTTTACTGTGTTATTTACATCCTCTATTTCCTTAGTTATATTCTGTCTGGTTGTTCTACCCATTAATGTGAGTGATATGAACTCACAGTATTATTGTAGAACTGTAAAATTACCGCAGAGCTATATATTTTCCCTTACATTGTCAATTTTTGTTTCATATATTTGATAGCCTGTCATTAGGCATGTAAATGTTTATAACTGTTATGTCTTCTAGCTGAATTGCAACTTATTAACATATAATGTCCTTGTCTCTTGTAATCCTTTTTTATTTAAGTCTATTTGGTCTGGGGGTCGTACAGCCACTTGTTACTTTTTTGGTTACTATTTGTATGGAATATTTTTCTCCACACTTTCAACCTTTTTTGGAAATACAGTGTGTCTCTTGTAGACAGCATACAGTCTGCTCACGGAGTTTTATCCACTCTTCCAATCTCAGTCTTTTGATTAAGGATATGGGAACCAAGGCTTGGAAGAACTGACCTTTCTTATCACTCCCAGAGACCTACCTGTGGGATTTATACTTCCCATTTCCACAGCTTTAAGCTCTGCTCCACCAAAGGCCTTGTTTCTAGGGGTAGGAGGAACATTTTCAAGACGGTACACACTAAAGCTTCCACTGAGATTTATGTGATCACCACCTGGCAATACTGAACTACTCATACTGGTGCACCAGCAAATAAACAAGTTACTCTATGAGAGGGAGCAATTACCCATGATCAATATGAAGGGTGAGGGTTGCTCTTATACAATGAAAACAGACAGAGATATGTCTGAAACTTGGGGGTTTCACTGGGGCACGTCTTGGTGCTTACTTTCCACTAGTAACCATGAATATGAATATGCAACAACCATGGCCTGACAACTAAGGGCTCAAGAAGGTTATGGTTGACTAAACAGGTAAGCAAACGAACCCTCTGAAGAGCTGGTCAAGAGTGACTAAATTATTTACATTAAAATCCTTCTGCTGATGGAGCTAGAGGGTATTATGCTCAGTGAAATAAGCCAGGCCGAAAAAGACAAGTAGCAAATGATTTCACTCATATGTGGAGTATAAGAACAAAGAAAAAAACTGAAGGAACAAAACAGCAGGAGACTCACAGAACCCAAGAACGGACTAATAGTTACCAAAGGGAAAGGGACTGGGGAAGATGGGTGGGAAGGGAGGGATAAGAGGGGAAAAGGGGCATTACGATCAGCAGACGTAAGGTAGGGGGGGCACGGGGAGGGCTGTACAACTCAGAGAAGACAAGTAGTGATTCTATAGCATCTCACTACGTTGATGGACAGTGAGTGTAATGGGGTTGGTGGGGGGGACCTGATGAAGGGGGTAGTTTAGTCACCATAATATTGCACATGTAATTGTAGGTTAATGATACCAAAATAAATTGTAAAAATAAATAAATAAATAAATAAAAGGGAAAAAAATCCTTCTGCTGAAATACCCACAGCTCCCACATGTATCTTGAATAATAGACATATGCACAGATGATGATGAAAGGAAAGAAAAGGAAGGGATGGGAGTGGAAGTTGAATGGGAGTTCAGAGTAGCACCTCTACAGCAGAGAAAATAATGTGGCCAAAATTAAATCAAAAAGTAATATTGTGTATCAACTTCTAGCAGATAAATATTGCTGGAGGATAAAGTATGGTAAGGAGTGGCAGAAATGGGATTAGAGAGATAACCAGGTACCAGGATGCCACTGGCCATATATCTTGTGCAAAGCATTCTGGACATGAGCCTGAGGTAATGGGAAATCACTAGTCTTTCTATCAGGAAAATGACATGATCATATCTGTAGTATAGATGGATCATTGTGTCACTTGTGGATAAACAAAAAGTTCTGTCAAGAAAGTCAACTAAAATACGGGAAAAGCTGATAGATACTAGGTCTATGATATACATGAAGTCATCAACAGAGATCAAAAGGTTTAGAGAAATTATCAAAATAAATCAAGCAGCATTCTGTACATTAGATCCCTGGCTCTTACTCATCTTAAATATTTCTCACCATACACAAAAAAACGGTAATTCTATGGAGTGATTAATGTGCTAACTAACCTTATTTGAGGTAATCTTTTTGCACACGTTTCGAGTCCTCACATTGTATATCTTACACTTACACAATGTTATATGTCAATTTTATCTCAATGAAGCTGGGAAAAAAACAGACCAAGCACCTGGGAAAATTGGGGGAATTTTGGCATCAGGAGTCTAGTACAAATATTTGGGGATACAAGCAGAGTCAATCAGAAATGAAAATGAAATTTGAAATGCAGTGATAACACTTTAAGCCAATGTATATACTGTTGTGCCTAAATCTATATTAGCATTGGACAATCTTGACTTGGTAAATGGAAGGAAGTTGGCCAAAAAGATGGAGTAATGGAAGGATGGGACATACAAAAAGAGTATGTGTTATCTTACTAGTGGTTTTATTAATCTTGTCTTCTACTAACAAACACCTGTATTCTAAACAAAGAATTTGGCCCCATTTCTAGATACTACAGGTTGACCATTTATGTCCATCACCACCAGGATAGAATGTCTATAGCATCTGCTAAGGAGACTCCAAATTTAAAGCACCATCTTTATCTCTCCTCCCCGTGAAGTATGCTATAATCAGGTTCTTTCTCAGTGCTTATGAATGTCCTCATTCTGAATGAATATGGATGAGCCTTTGAGTTTTCTCTAGAGATCTATGAAAGGACTTAAACTCCGTGTTTCATTCAGAGAACCAGGACTTTTCCATGCTTGTTTGTCTGCTGGTGAAGATGCATCTGCTCTGAGACTTGTTTCACCACCCTCTGTAGAATTAGAAGCATTGTTTGAGTAGTCAGAGTTTCCCGTGAATCTAAGGCCTTGTGCATGGAAGAAACAGTTTGTCCCTTATCAGCATAATGCAATGCTGAAGAGCATCAGGCATTACTCTATCTGGACTCATATCCGTGCTGTATTGTTTACAAGTAGTTTCATTTTAGCAAAATTAGCTTCTTCATTTGATGGCTAATACCATCAAATTCATTAAAATCCTAGAAACTAGAAGGCCAATTACTAGAAAACTATTTTAAAACTCTGGATATAACTTTCTCACCTGAAGCGGCAGAGGGTCATTAGTGTTTTTGAAATCACAGTCAAAAATAATGGCAGCCAACACTTTATGAGATCCTTCGTCATGCTCAGTGTACTTCTCAAACTCAGTTTCTGAAGAAAAGCCTCGAGCTGTACAGAGGCAAAATTGCTCACTTAAATAAAAATAACTAGTAATTCCTCCTGAGAGGAGAGACACTAATTCATGTAAACCAAAACCTAACCAAATATTGTAGATTTAAATACAGTGCTTCTCAAATATTGGTATCACAACTCCTTAATGGATATTTGGGACTCAAAACAATCTTAGGTATTTTATACAATTTTACAATTTTAATAATAATCATTATACAACATATACAAAGATAAGTCATTAGTCATCAGGGAAGCACCCATGAAAATCACACTAAGATATCACTTTACAGGCACTGAGATGGTTATAATTAAAAAAAAACAGATGACAGTAAGAGCTGGTAAAGATGTGGGAAAGTTGGAAATTTCATCACTGCTGACCAGAATATATAATTGTACAATTTTAGATAACAATCTCTCAAAAAGTTAAACATAGAATTACCATATGACCTATCCATTTCACTCCTAGGCATATAACTGAGAGAAATGGAGGAGACATCTAGAAAAAAAACTTACAGATGAATGTTCATGGCAGTATGTAGCCAAAAGGTGGAAACAACCCAAATGTCTATCAACTGATGAAGGATATATCACCCAGATGTAGTACATCCATACAATGGGATATTATTTGACAATGAAATACCAATAACATGCTACAACATATATGAACCTTGAAAACATAATGCTAAATGAAAGAAGCCAGTCACAAAAGACCACATACTGTATTTATAAAATTTCCATAAAAGATTTATATATAAGCTATCTATATAACAGGTCTATAATTTGAAAATCTATAGAGACAGAAAATAGATTTGTGCCTTCCTAATCCTGATAGAGATGGGAAATTGTGGGGGTCATGGCTAAAGGTTACAAGATTTATTTTTTGTGATGAAAGTGCTCTAAAATTGATTGTGGTAATGACTACACAACTCTATGAATATACTAAAAGCCATTTCGATTGTACATTTTAAATGGGTGAATGTATGGTAGGTACATTATATCTCAAAAAGCTGCTTTAAAACAAAAAGATAAACCAGGATGTGGAGATCTTTTCAAACTGTGCTTTAAAAAAGAAAACACTAATTTCATGGCTCTATAGTTGTACAGAGATAATAGAGGAAATTTTCAGTGTCAGTAGAAATTACCTTGTGGGACTGTAAAAATGTCTAGCATTTGTGTCATCATAATTGTACAAGAGAAGGCTATTTTTCAAAAGGCTTAGTGAATCCAAAACAGAATAAACCAAAAGAAATCCACACACAGACACAACATAAAGTTTTGACAAATATAGAAAATATCATTAAAGCAGTCAGAGAGATTTGACATAATACCCACATAGAAACAAGGATTCAAATGATTGGAGATTCTTTTCAGAAACCAAAGAGGTCAAAAGAAAGTGGCAAATGTTCCTTAAATGTTGAAAAGAAAGGACTGCCAACCCAGAATTTTATACCAAATGAAAACTGCCTTCATGAATGAAATTGAAATAAAGATTCTCAGATGAAGGGAAAGAAAGAGAATTCTTTGCTAGTAGACCTGCTTTAAATAATTGCTACAAGAAGATGTTCAGTAAAAAGGAAAAAGGTATCAGAAGAAAAGTTGCAACTTCAAGAACGGAGGAAGAGCCAACAGCTATGGTAAATATCTGGGTAAATAGTTTTTCTTAAGTTCTTTAAAGTAAGTGGGTGAATTATAACATTTTCTGGTGAAGTCTTCAACTTATGTAGATATGAAAACTATAATATAAGCAGAGAAATAGAGAGAGACCTATATACTGGTAAACATTTGACATTACAATAAACTGCTAAAATACTAGTTCTAAGTAGACTATGAAAAATTAAGTATGCATATTTTAACTCCAAGGGCAACCACTAATATATCAGAAGTCCAATTTATCTATTTTTTTTTCTTTCATGGATGATGCTTTTGGTGTCACATCTAAGGATTCTTTAACTAACTCTAAGTTACAAAATTTTCCTATGTTCTCTCCTAAATGTTTTATCATTTTAGATCTGTGATCCACTTTGATGTAATTTTTACATATAGCATGAAGTTTCATTGTTTTAGCTATTGATGTCCAACTGCTCGGCACCATTTGTTGAAAGGATAATCCTTTTACTAAAGGCTTGTACTTTTGTAAAAAATATTTTGACATATTTGTGCAGGTCTGTTTCTGGGTCCTCTATTGTTTCATTGATCTGTGAGTCTCTCCCTCCACCAATACCACACTGTCTTTACAACAAGTTATATTTTTAAGTGTTAGAATTGAAAAGTACGATTTCTCCAACTTTATTCTTTTATTCTAACCATTATTTTAGCCCCATTAAAAATGGCTTAGTAAATTTTACAGAAAATCTTAATTTCAAACCTTTTATACTTATGTTTAGATTCTTCTTCATATTCTCAATGATCTCTTTTAAGACATCAATATTGGAAGGTACATAAATCAACTCCCACTCTTCAGGATTTTTGAGGAAAGAAGGCAGAATATTGATGGGTTGAGAATCAAAATTGTAAGGTCCAAAAACATTTATATAAGTAAGTGCACGGAGTAGCAGAAGCATCACTGGAAAAGCCAATGCTGGTAAGACTTCTAATGCTAAATTAATTAACTGCCTTTTCTAGAAAAGAAAAAAAAGATGGTGTTAATTCACTGATGAGCACACATTCAATGAAATAGATGGTTCTAATTAAGCTCTTGCCCATTTCACTCTGGAACAACAAGTGTTCCCTGGACTGTCTTGTACTACCTACTCCTCGTCCACTCAACTTTCTTATAGGTCACACTATACTACTGATTAACTCAGTTTTATAGATTTGGAAGAGTTACCCACAGCTCTAGAATTGATTTTTCAAAAGTGTGCACATAAACATACAAAACTTGAACTGCAGCAAATGGGCATTTATGGATATTATCCGTGGATGCCTTTACCTACCTTTAAAATAACATTTTTCCAGAGGAGCCATTTCAATTGCCTTAGTGTCCACAAATCCATTCTTTTTTGTAAAAAGTATATGCTCAAGTCCAGGGACAGAGGAAAGGTTTTTTAATGTTAAATTACCTAATAATGGAAATATTAAACAAATAACAGTATTATTTCTTTCTCCTAATTCCTCCTTAATCAACCTCAAAGATTGAGAGCAAGAATAATGTATTTGAAATAAAATTATATGGTCTATTTTCTTTCCTATCAATTTCTTAATATCTAATGAATTTCTAATACATTTAAAACACAATGAGATAGATAAACAGTAAGATATGGTTCCATTTTTCCAGATGGAGAAATGCCTGTGGACATTAGGGTTTAGTTCTAATTCCATTATACAATAATGGTGAAAATGGTTTCACAGTGATATATTTTTCCTAATAAAACACATACACACATGGAACAAGGAAAATGTTCACGAATATTGCGAATTACAAATCTAATTATTTGTAATACACAAAGCCTAAAAATGATCCAAAAGTCAACAATGCAATGTAAATTGTAGTGTATTCATATCACAGAACATTGCAAATCAATGAGTGGGATGAACTACAATTACACACAGTAGAGGTAAATATCCCACCATAATATCGACAATAAAAAGCAAGCCTGAGAAGAATATATTCTTTGAATTCCCATTGATCGAAAAAGTTCAAAAGGCAAAACTCTAGCATATACTTATCGATTAAGAGTAACTCATAGGAAGTATACTGAAAACAAGGAAATGATTACTCCAGATATCAGAATATCTATAGTCTACAGGCCCTGTGGACCTAGACTCTAGACTGGCTCTCACAGACCCTTGTTTCTGGTTCACCTAAGCACGAGGCTAGCCCTGGCAGCCTCAGCATTGAGGCCAGCTTGCATGGACCCAGGATCCTGGCCCCTAAAGACCCAACCTTGAGGTACCAGGCTATAGGCCAACTCCTATGGAGCAAGACTTCAGACTCACCCTCGTGTCAGGCCAGCACCTGTGGCCTCAGTCTCCACACTCACTCCTGTGAAAATAGGATCTTAGCCTGTCCCAGTACCAGACCAGTACCCATAAACCCACTGCCAGACCCACCTCAGTAATCTCAGGTGTTGGTTGGCCCTGTGGATCCACACTGATATAGTTGTGCCCACACAGACCCAAGCCCCAGCCCCATTACCACAGACTCAAGCACCATGCCTTTCCTAGTGAACCCAGGTTCCAAACCTGCCACCACAGGTGCTGGCACCAGGCTGATCCCCATGTACTCAAGCACTAGGCCTCCCCACCTGCTGACCCAGGCACTAGACCAGTCTGCCAAGGACTTCAGCAGCAAGTCTGCCCATGGACACCACCATACACCCCACCCAACAACTCTGGACCAGGTGACTGGTGAAGAATTCTGACTGATAAAGCCAGTCTATAAAGACTGGGGAGATATACCTACATCCTGAAGTGCAAACACAAAAAGAGGGCCACAAGGAATATGAATAATCAAGAAAATATGACCACCACCAAAGTAAACTAATACAACTCCAATGACTGACCCTAAAGAAATGGAGGTCTATGAACTGTGTGACAAAGATTTCAGAATAATTTTAAAGAAATTCAGTAAACTACAAGAAATATGCAAACTAAATAAAACTAGGAAAACAATGCATGAACAAAAGGAGAAGTTAAGCAAAGAAATAAAAACCACTGAAACAACCAAAGAGAAATAGAATTGAATATAATGACTGCACTGAAGAATTCAATAGAAAGCTTCAATAGCAGACTCAACCAAGGAGAAGAAATAAGTAGTGAAAAAAAACAGACTAGGTGGACACTGGGATAACCTATTACCATGTACACATGATAGGCATATGAAGGCAGCAACTATTTGTAATACAACTCACTCAGAAAATGACCTGAAGCAGAACAGACCTTGCACAGCTAATAAGAAAGAGAAGGTCGCCCCCGTTTGCAGATAACATGATATTGTACATAAAAAACCCTAAAGAGTCCACTCCAAAACTACTAGATCTAATATCTGAATTCATCAAAGTTGCAGGATACAAAATTAATACACAGAAATCTGTTGCATTCTTATACACTAACGATGAACTAGCAGAACGAGAAATCAGGAAAACAATTCCATTCACAACTGCATCCAAATGAATAAAATACCTAGGAATAAACCTAACCAAGGAAGTGAAAGACCTATACCCTGAAAACTACAAGACACTCTTAAGAGAAATTAAAGAGGACACTAACAAATGGAAATTCATCCCATGCTCTTGGCTAGGAAGAATTAATATTGTCAAAATGGCGATACTACCTGAAGCAATCTACAGATTCAACGCAATCCCTATCAAAATACCAACAGCATTCTTCAACGAACTGGAACAAATAGTTCTAAAATTCATATGGAACCACAAAAGACTCCAAATAGCCAAAGCAATCCTTAGAAAGAAGAATAAAGTGGAGGGGATTATACTCCCCAACTTCAAGCTCAACTAACAAAGCCACCATAATGAAGACAATTTGATACTGCCACAAGAACAGACCCATAGACCAATGGAACAGACGAGAGAGCCCACATATAAACCAAGCATACATGATTAATTAATATATGATAAAGGAGCCATGGACATACAATGGGGAAATGACAGCCTCTTCAACAACTGGTATTGGCAAAACTGGACAGCTACATGCAAGAGAATGAAACTGGATTATTGTCTAACGCCATACACAAGAGTAAACTCAAAATGGATCAAAGACCTGACTGTAAGTCATTAAACCATAAAACACTTAGAAAAAAATATAGGCAAAAATCTCTTGAATATATACATGGGCAACTTTTTCCTGAACGCATCTCCCTGGGCAAGGGAAACAAAAGCAAAAAATGAACAAATGGTACTACACCAAACTAAAAAGCTTCTGTACGGCAAAGGACATCATCAGAACAAAAAGGCATCCTACAGTATGGGAGACTATATTCGTACACGACATGTCCGACAAGGGGCTAACATCCAAAATATATAAAGAAGTCACACACCTCAACACCCAAAGAGCAAATAACCCAATTAAAAAATGGGTGGAGGATATGAACAGACAATTCTCCAAAGAAGAAATTCAGATGGCAAACAGGCACATGAGAAGATGCTCCACATCGCTAATTATCAGGGAAATGCAAATCAAAACCACAGTGAGATATCACCTCACACCAGTAAGGATGGCCAACATCAAGAAGACCAGGAACAACAAATGCTGGCGAGGATGTGGAGAAAGGGGAACCCTCCTACACTGCTGGTGGGAATGTAAACTAGTTCAACCATTGTGGAAAGCAGTACGGAGGTTCCTCAAAAAACTAAAAATAGAAATACCATTTGACCCAGGAATTCCATTTCTAGGAATTTACCCAAAGAAAGCAAGACCTCAGATTCCAAAAGACATATGCACCCCTATGTTAATAGCAGCACTATGTACAATAGCCAAGAAATGGAAGCAACCTAAGTGTCCATCAGTAGATGAATGGACTAAGAAGATGTACATATACATAATGGAATACTATTAATCCATGAGAAGAAAACACATCCTACCATTAGCAAGAACATGGATGGAGCTAGAGGGAATTATGCTCTGTGAAATAAGCCGGGCAGAGAAAGACAAGTACCAAATGATTTCCCTCATTTGTGGAGTATAACAATGAGCAAAACTGAAGGAACAAAACAGCAGCAGACTCACAGGCTCCAAGAAGGGACTAGCGGTTACCAAAGGGGAGGGGTAGGGCAGGGTGGGAAGGGAGGGAGGGGGAGAGAATTGAGGTGTATTATGATTGGTACACACCGTGTGGAGGTGGTCACAGGGAAGACAATGTAGCACAGAGAAGACAAGTAGGGACTCTCTGGTACCTTACTACACTGATGGACAGTGACCTCAATGGGGTCTAGCGGTGGTACTTGATAATATGGGTGAATACAGTAACCACAATGTTTTTCATGTGAAACCTTCACAAGAGTGCATATCAGTGATACCTTAATTAGAAAATAAAGGTCATTTGTTACTAACTGGTCACATGAAAACATATGAAAATATAAAACATTCTGGCAAAGTATATAGTCAAATTCAGAATACTGTAATACTGTAATATGGTGGTCTGTTAATCATTTAACTCTATTATAAAGGTTCATAGGACAAAAAATAACTATAGCTACAATCATTTGTTAGTGAATACACAATATAAGAAGAGGTAAACAGTAACATCAAGAACATCAAATATGGGAGAGAGAGTAAAGGGTAGTTTTTGCACGTGATCAAAGTGCAGTTGTTATGATACACTGTTATATTTATAAGATGTTTTATGTAAAACTCATGGGTATCACAAAGCAAAAATTCACTGTACACATACAAAAGAAGGACCACTACCGAAAATTAATACATAAAGAAAGACAGTAAGAAAAGGACTATGGGAGGAATAAAACGTAATAATATGGCATTATTAAGTCTTTATGTAGCAATAATTACTTTAAATGTAAATGGATAAATTCCCCAATCAAAAGGCACAAAGTGGCTGAATGGATAAAAAATAAGACCTAACTATATGCTGAGTACAACACTTATTTCAGCTTAACACATAAAGGCTTAAAGTAAAGGGAGGGAAAATGATATTTCACCCAAGCAGAAAGCAAAACAGAGAAGGGGTCACTATACTTACATCAGACAAAAGAGACTGTAAGTTAAAACTATAATGAGAGACAAGAGGCATTATTTAATACAAGGGGTCAATTCATCATGAGGATATAACTACTATAAAAATAAATGCTACCAACATTAGAGTACCTAAATATAGTAAGCAAATACTAACCGATCTGAAAGGGCATAAGAGGTTTCAGTACTCAACTTTCAAGAATGGACTGATCATCACCAAAAATCAGGAAATATTAGACTTGAATTATATCTTAGACTAAACAGACCTAATAGACATATACAGAAGATTCTATCTCACAGCAGCATATTCTTTCCAAGCACACACTGAACATTTTCCAGGACAGATCATAGATAAGGTCACAAAACAAGCCTCAGCAAATGTAAGAAGACTGAAATCATACTAAGTATCTTTTCTGACCACATTGTTTTGGAACTAGAAATCAATGACACGGTGAAACTGGAAAAGTTAAAAATGTGTGAAAATTAAACAACAAAAATCCCTGAAAACAAATGGGTCAAAGAAGAAATCAAAAGAAAAGTAAACAAATATCTGGAAACAAAGGAAAAACATGCCAAACATACCAAAATTTATGGGGTGCAGCAAAAGCAGTTCTAAGAGGGACGCTTATAATGATAAACATCTAAATGGAGAAAAAAAAAAGCTGTCAAACAGTTAACCTGACTTTACACCTCAAAGAATTAGAAAAAGAACTAAGTCCAAAGTTAATAGGACAGAAATAACAAAGATGAAAAGCAGAAATAAATGGAATAGGGGCCAAAAGGAAATGATTGATTAAAGAAACTAAGAGTTTTTTATAAAAGATAAAATTAACAAACCTTTAGCTAAACTAAGAAAAGACTCAAAATTAAAATCAGAAATGAAAAGAGACATTACAAATCCACACCACTGTAACACAAGGATCATGAGACTACTACCAACAATTATATGTCAAGAAATTGCACAACCTGGAAGAAATACATAAATTTCTAGGAAGATACAACCTACCAAGACAGAATTATGAAGAAATAGAAAATCTCTATAGACCAATAATGAATAAGGAGATTAGATTAGTAATCAAAAACCTCACAACATAGAAAACTCCAGGACCAGGTGGTTCCACTGGTGACTTCTACCAAACATTACAAGAATTAACATCAATCCTTCTCAATCTCTTCCCAAAAAATGAAAGAGAGGAAACACTCTGAAACTCATTTTACAAGGCTAGGATTACCGTGACACCAAAGTCAGATAATCACTTTTTAAGAAAACTACAGGCCAATATACCTGTAGTACGCTGATGAATATAGAAGCAAAAATTCTGAAAAAATACTAGTAAACAAAATTCAACAGCATATGAAAAGGATCACACACCATGACCAAAATGGGATTTATCCCTGGACTACAATGATGGTTCAATATGGGCAAATCAATAAATGTGATACGTCCGATTAACAGAATGAAAGACAAAAATCATATAATCTCCCAATAGATGCAGAAAAGGCATTCAACAAAACTCAACATCCTTTCGTGATAAAAATTCTCAACAAATTGGGTATACTAAGGATGTACCTCAAAATAATAAAGGCCTTATGTGACAAACCTACAGCTAAGATTTATACTCAACAGTGAAAGGGTGAAAGCTTTTCCTCTAAGATCCACTCTTGCTGCTTTTACTCAACATAGTACTAGAATTGCTAGAACTTGAGGGCATTATGCTAAGTGAAATAAATCAGACAGAGAAAGACAATTACTTGTATGTGGAATCGTAAAAAAGCTGAACTCCCAGTAATGGATAGTCAAACGGTGCTTGCCAGGGTGATGGGGGATGGAGGGTGGGGGGAGATTGTTGGTCAAAGGGTACAAACTTGCAGCTATACAATTAAAAAGTTTGACAATCTAAAGGACAGCATGGTATCTATTATTAATACTGCATTATACAATTTAAGGTTGTTAAAAGAGATTTTAAACGTAATCAACACACATACAAAAAACATTGTGTGAAGGGTTGGAGGTGTTAACTAATCTTATTGTGGTAATCATTTCACAATATATACTCACTCGTATCGAGTCATCATCTTGCACACGTTAAACTTACATGTTATGTAATCTATATTTCAACTAAACTGAAAAAAAAGACTCTATTGTTCTTCATAATGGGGTATTACCACATGCACACTGTAAAGAAAAATACTCCAGTGACTACTCTGCTTATGGGAGTCCTCTTATTTTCTCTTAATTTACCAGTTCTTGGCCACATTGATAGAAATGGATTCCTATCAGAATCTAAATTACTCTAAACTACTCTAGGTTTGGTACACTGTCTGGTTCAGCTTTATGCCTACAGCATCTAGAATATTGCTTTGAACATTATTTCTAATCTAAACAAGCATTTTTGAAGATCAAAATTAAGACTAATCTTGACTAATAAGGACATGCAGGTGTATCTGCACATGGGGCAATGGTACAAATGAAAACAAAATAACTAAACACAAAAAGTTTAAAACATTTATAGAGATGTCTAAATTTAAGTGATTTTCCATGAATTTTAATTGGGAGGCGGGGGTGGAACGTTTCTATAATTTCAAATTTTCTGCATAAGGTTATACGAATTACCACTTTATTCAGTTTCCTCCAATTAAATTTTGTACAGAACTGACCTCAAGGTAGTTGGTAGTAAGGATTTAGTAAATACCTAAAAAATTGAACAAGGAGTGAGCTTATTCCTCAAATAGCGAAGGTTAAAGTTTAAGACAGCAACCACCACTGAAGCAAAGTTCCAAACTGCAAAACGCTGACAACAGTATCCTCTGACTCTCCAGATTGATGTAAGTAATTTTAATTTTCAATTAAACTAGTTCTCTTAACAAAAGTGGGTGTCAGAGTAATAGAATGGACAAAAAAGCAAGACGCATCTATATGCTGCTTACAAGAGACTCACCTCAAACCCAAACACATACACAGACTAAAAGTGAAGGGATGGAAAAAGATATTTCATGCAAAAAGCAAGGAGAAAAAACCAGGTGTTGCAGTACTTGTATCAGACAAAATAGACCTCAAAACGAAGAAAGTAGCAAGAGATAAAGAAGGACATTACATAATGATAAAGGGGTCAGTCCAACAAGAGGATTATAACCATTATAAACATACACGCACGCAAGACAGGAGCGCCGGCATATGTGAAACAAATACTAACAGAATTAAAGGATGAAATAGAAAGCAATGCATTCACTTTAGGAGACTTCAACACACCACTCACTCCAAAGGACAGATAACCAGACAGAAAATAAGTAAAGACATAGAGGCACTGAAAAACACACTAGAACAGGTGGACCTAACAGACATCTACAGAACTCTGCACCCAAAAGCAGCAGGATACACATTCTTCTCAAGTGCACATGGAACATTTTCCAGAAGAGACCACATACTAGACCACAAAAACAAGCTCAGCAAAGTCAAAAATATTGAAATTCTACCAACCAACTTCTCAGATCACAAAGGTATAAAACTAGAAATAAATTGTACAAAGAAAACAAAAAGGGACAAATACATGGAGACTTAACAACATTCTCCTAATTAATCAATGGGTTAACGACCAAATCAAAACAGAAATCAAAGAATATATGGAGACTAATGACAACAACAACACAAAGCCACAACTTCTGTTGGACGCAGCAAAGGCACTTCAATATATTGTAATCCAGGCCTATTTAAAGAAGGAAGAGCATTCCCAAATGAATAGTCTAAAGACACAATTACTGAAATTGGAAAAAGAAGAACAAATGAGGCCCAAAGTCACCAGAACGAGGGACATAATAAATATCAGAGAAGAAACAAATAAAATTGAGAATAGGAGAATAGAAAAATATCAACGAAACCAAGAGCTGGTTCTTTGAAAACATAAACAAAATAGATAAACCCCTAGCCAGACTCATTAAGAGAAAAAGAGAACCTACACACATGAACAGAATCAGAAATGAGAAAGGAAAAAATAACAGACCCCACCGAAATACAAAGAATTATAAGAGAATATTATGAGAATCCATATATTAACAAGCTTGACAACCTAGAAGAAATGGACTTCTTAGAAAAATACAACCTTCCAAGACTGACCAAACAAGAAACAGAAAAATTAAACAGACCAATCACCAGCAACAAAATTGAATCGGTTATCAAAAAACTACCCAACAACAAAACCCCGGACGAGACAGATTCACCTCTGAATTCTACCAGACATATAGAGAAGAAATAACACCCATTCTCCTTAAAGTTTTCCAAAAAATAGAAGAGGAGGGAATACTTCCAAACTCTTTCTATGAAGCCAGTATCACTCTAATACCAAAACCAGGCAAAGGCCTCACCAAAAAGAAAATTACAGACCTATATCCCTGATGAATGTAGATGCAAAACTACTCAACAAAATATTAGCAAACCGAATTCAAAAATACATCAAGAGGATCATACACCATGATCAAGTGGGATTCATCCCAGGGATGCAAGGATGGTACAACATTCGAAAATCCATCAACATCATCCATCACATCAACAAAAAGAAGAACAAAAACCACATGATCATCTCCATAGATGCTGAAAAAGCATTTCACAAAATTCAGCATCCATTCATGATTAAAACTTTCAACAAAATGTGTATAGAGGGCAAGTACCTCAACATCATAAAGGCCATATATGACAAACCCACAGTTAACATCATACTTAACAGCGAGAAGCTGAAACCTTTTCATCTAAGACCAGGAACAAGACAGAGATGCCCACTCTCCCCACTGTTATTCAACATAGTACTGGAGGTCCTAGCGATGGCCATCAGACAAAACAAAGAAATACAAGGCATCCAGATTGGTAAAGAAGTCAAATTGTCACTATTTGCAGATGACATGCTATTATACATAAAACCCTTAAAGACTCCACTCCAAAAATACTAGAACTAATATCTGAATTCAGCAAAGTTGCAGGATACAAAATTAACACACAGAAATCAGTTGCTTTCCTATACACTACTGATGAACTAACACAAAGAGAAATCAGAAAAACAGTTCCATTCACAATTGTATCCAAAAGAATAAAATACCTCAGAATAAACCTAACAAAGGAGGTGAAAGACCTGTACTCCGAAAAGTACAAGACACTGCTAAGAGAAATTAAAGAGGACACTAACAAATGGAAATTCATCCCATGCTCTAGGCTAGGTAGAAGAAATATTGTCAAAATGGCTATACTACCTAAAGCAATCTACAGATTCAATGCAATCCCTATCAAACTACCAACAGCTTTCTTCAATGAACTGGAACAAATAATTCTAAAATTCATATGGAACCACAAAAGACCACGAATAGCCAAAGCAATCCTGAGGAGGAGGAATAAAACAGGGGGAATTACGCTCCCTGACATCAAGCTCTACTACAAAGCCACAGTAATCAAGACAATTTGGTATTGACAAAAAAACAGACCCACAGAACAGTGGAATAGAACAGAAAATCCAAACATTAACCCAAACATATGCACTCAATTAATATTTGATAAAGGAGCCTTGGATATACAATGGGGAGATGACAACCTCTTCAGCAGCTGGTGTTGGAAAAACTGGACAGCTACATGTAAGAGAATGAAACTGCACTACTGTCTAACCCCATACACAAAGGTAAACTCAAAATGGATTAAAGACCTGAATGTAAGTCATGAAACCATAAAACTCTTAGAAAAAACCATAGGCAAAAATCTCTTGGACATAAACATGAGTGACTTCTTTATGAACATATCTCCCCGGGCAAGGGAAACAAAAGCAAAAAGGAACAAGTGGGACTATATCAAGCTGAAAAGCTTCTGTACAGCAAAGGACACCATCAGTAGAACAAAAAGACACCCTACAGTATGGGAGAATATATTCATAAGTGACGTATCCGATAAGGGGTTGACATCCAAAATATACAAAGAACTCACGCACCTCGACAAACAAAAAGTAAATAATCCAATTAAGAAATGGACAGAGGACATGAATAGACACTTCTCCGAAGAAATTCAGATGGCCAACAGGCACATGAAAAGATGCTCCACATCGCTGGTCATCAGAGAAATGCAGATTAAAACCACAATGAGATATCACCTCACACCAGTGAGGATGGCCAACATCCAAAACACAAACAACAACAAATGTTGCTGAGGATGTGGAGAAAAGGGAACCCTCCTACACTGCTGGTGGGAATGCAAATTAGCTCAACCATTGTGGAAAGCAGTATGGAGGTTCCTCAAAAAACTCAAAATAGAAATACCATTTGACCCAGGAATCCCACTCCTAGGAATTTACCCTAAGAATGCAGCAGCCCAGTTTGAAAAAGACACATGCACCCCTATGTTTATCGCAGCACTATTTACAGTCGCCAAGAAATGGAAGCAACCTAAGTGTCCATCAGTAGATGAATGGATAAAGAAGATGTGGTACATATACACAACGGAGTATTATTCAGCCATAAGAAGAAAACAAATCCTACCATTTGGGACAACATGGATGGAGCTAGAGGCTATTATGCTCAGTGAAATAAGCCAAGCCGAAAAAGACAAGTACCAAATGATTTCACTCATATGTGGAGTATAAGAACAAAGAAAAAAACTGAAGGAAGAAAACAACAGCAGACTCACAGAACCCATGAATGGACTAATAGTTACCAAAGGGAAAAGGACTGGGGAGGATGGGTGGGAAGGGAGGGACAAGGGGGGAAAAGGGTCATTACGATTAGCAGATGAAATGTTCGGGGGGCACGGGAGGGCTGTACAACTCAGAGAAGACAAGTAGTGATTCTATAGCATCTCACTACGCTGATGGACAGTGGCTGTAATGCGGTTGGTGGGGGGGACCTGATGAAAGGGGTAGTTTAATAGCCATAATATTGCACATGTAACTGTAGATTAATGATACCAAAATAAATTATTAAAAAAAAAAACAGAAGTGCGTGTCCCCTCCCCCATTTGGATGTTTCTTTGCTCCCGAGAAGATACTACAAAAAGCAAGAAGACGGGGGTCAGTACTTTGGCCCCTCTCGGGGAAAACAACAGATTTACGATACCCCATAAAGAAGACAAGGAAAACTGTTTGCTCTTGTCCCTCCTTCCGGTGTCCTGGAGAGTTCTCTGCGATCTCAGGGGAAGCGGGGCCTGAACCCCATTCCTCGGAAAATCCTAGGCAAGCGGAACACATCAGGGGCGAAGCAGCGGACACCCGGTGGGGGCCACGTGACAGTGCGGCACAAGTAATATCACAACATAGACATATATATATATATATATATATGCGGGGTTTTTTTGTTTTGTATTTTGTTTTGGAGCCGAGGAGAGGGCTGTGGGGGCTTCCTGGGCTTGTATTTGATTTTTTGAACGGTGGGTACCCACATTCCGGCTCCTACTGCGGACAGAGGGTCGGCTTCCCGACGAACCGGGGGGAGCACCCGCCTGAGCAGGGAGATTTGTAGAGGAAAAGGGGCGACGGAGAACCCAGACACTCACCGCCGGCTTTCCGCTGAGGGACGCGCCTCTGGACGCTAACGCCTCCTCCCAACTGCCAGTAACCGTCAGCCGCGCCGCCCGGACCGTCCTCCGCGCATGCGCCCGCGGCGCCCCACCCCTCCTGCAACTGCAGGGCGCCGTCCCGCGGCGCGTCCCTCAGGCGCGCTACTGACTCGGCACGCTGCCCACTCCACCCGAGACCCCTGCGAGCCTGGGTGTCACCCACCTCCTAGCTCGCGCGCTGCTCGAGGATGCAGACCTGAAAGCCCCGCCTCGGCGCCCTTTCAGTAGATCCCCAGGTTCCTCGCCTCTGGATCCCACTGGACCGCCCCTCCCCCTCAGGTGTCCTGTGCACCTCAGCGGGCCCAGTCGCTGGCAGCAGGGAATTTAAGGAGACTCAGGGGCCTCCCCTTTGGGCTCTGGGGTTCAACAAGAAACTTCTAGAGATGCAGGCACAGGGTCCTGCGACCCCTCCGGCGGGCCACCCAGCGTCAGGCGCGCCGCCCTCCCCTCCCGCACCCTCTGCGCGTGGCCGCTCGGCGGGCGCTGGGAAACCTCAACAGCTGCTCCGTGGACCCCACCTCCGAACCTTTCTCATCTCTCCAAATTCCTTGATGCTGCTCCTCTCGCCGGCCCCACTCACATAACCCCTCCAGTGCAGCCTGATGGTTAGAATCCCAGTGTCTTGCAAATGAGTTTCAGCCCCAGGCAAGCTCGCTATCGATTCACTGTGACCAAAGAAATTTACAGCAAAGGGTTCTCGGGGTGAAAAGGTTACACCCAACTTTATTTCCAGGTGGCAGGTCAGTCACTAAAATCCCATTCACTCAGAGCGAGTCTGTGTTATCACTGCTGCTTCAGATGCAGCAAGCTGGTCTCTGCCTCTGGGCCTCTCTGCACAGTCGTCCCGCACAGCCGTCCTCTGGGCCTCTGTCCTCGGCACTACCACCACTCCAGCCCTCCACTCCGCTCTCCTACAGCCTTCCAGCCCCGCCACCCGGTCTCCGGCGGAGCACTGGGCAGAACTCCTTACTTTAACACAATAATGTCTTATTGCCTAAAGGTGTGGAAGCGGTAGCATAGCAACAGGCCAGTTACATTTAAGTTCAGTGAGCATCCTGGCCATAGGAACCCCACTTTACCCACACCCAGGTTCTGGATTCCGACAATCAGCGCAAATCCTCTCTCCCCGCTGCTGCACCAGGTATCAATTTATCACTGCCTCTCATCTCCTGAAGCTTTTCTTTTGTCAGGAGAAGGTGCTGGAAGGACACTGCAGGACAAGGGGCTCTGTTCCTGGTTGAGGTGTTTGTTCCTCTTCGCTTCTTTTTGTTCTTACCTTCCTGCTGATGCCGGGATTCACGAAACCGAAGAATGAGCTTCGTAAACACCCAAGGTAGGAAAGCAAGGTACAGGCTTTTATTTAGAAATAAAGTGAGAGGAAAGAGCTCCCGGCTCACGCCAGGAGGGGACAAGAGAGTCCGGGGTGGTGCGTTGTCTAGGGGTTTTATAGGCAAAATGAAGATTTTTTTGAGAACGTGAAAAAAAGTTCAGGGGTGCAGACCTGCTAAGTGGTGTCTGAACACCCAGAATTAACACAAGGAATTTCTCACCCCATCTCTCTCTCCAGGATACTGGAGTCTTGGTCTAGGGGCATATCAAAAGGCAGCCTGCCCAGCCCCCAAGGTGGGCTGAGGTATTGTCTGTTTGCTAAAGAGTAAGTTAAGAATCTTCCTTCTTAAACTTCCTAGGTGTTAAAATACAATCTTATCTTTAAAGTAGAATCTTTCCTGCCTTTTACTATGTTGTTTACAGCTGGGTCTGCATGCTCAATTAGTTGCCCAGTTTGCAAAACCACCCCATCAGATCTGAAAGAGGAAGCACAGCACATAGGCCTGGGCCTTTTAGCATGCTAAAGTGACTCTTACAAATGATTAGCATTAATAAAAACATGTGCTGCTACTCTTTATCTGGGGAACACCAACTGATCTTACTGATGAATGACTCTAGAGCTTAATGTTTAACACAGTTTTGGTAGGGGGTTTCCTTGCATGTAGTTACATTGCTGACTGCAAATATTCTGCCTTGCTTTTTCCGGAGGCCCTGCCCCTACTCTGACTACACCCAACAGTCCATCTCACTGCTACCAGCAGCAGGTACGGAGGACATTTCGTGGCACTACCCGCCCACCCCCATTCCCATCAAACGTGGATTCCCAGTGACTCACGCAGGTGCGCCTTCCTCGCACCAGCCTGACAAACACCCCAGGGAAGTGTTTCCTGTCCGCCAGACCCAGCCAGTCCCTGTGGGGCAGTGCAGGCAGCCTGTGCCCTGAGGGGTATTTCCTGCGCTCAGCAGGTGTGGATCAGCCCTTGCCCAGGACCAAGGAGCTTCGCCACCATCAAATGAGCCACAGCTACACCTTTCCAAGAAGGTCTGAATCCCAGCCTTGGGGGTGGGAGGCCTCTCCAAATTTGTTTCTTCCTTGGGTGTTTTCGCTCAGCCATAGGATATTCTTTGGAGTTCCCTCCACCTCCTTATAGCTAAGCACCTGTTAGAGTTAATAATTCTTTTAACTTTCCCTGTTCAAATTGCTGTGTGGTTTCCTGGCTCCTGATGGGGACCTGGACTGATGTTCCTGCTTGTTTGCTGGGTGACTGGGGATGAATCCATAACCCCTCTGAAGCATGTCCAATGAGGAAAGCGCTGCTTCCCTCAGAGGGTTGAAGTAGGATCAAGTGATTGCAATGACTGTAAAGTGCTCAGTGGAGGACCCGACAGATGTTTGTTTCTTGCTGGAAGATGAAGAGGTGGGCTCAGGAATAGGGAGGAACAGAGAGACTTCCAGGCTAAAGGAATTCAAAAAGGCTCATTGATGAAGCCAACTGGGAGACTAGATGCAAGTAAAAGCCTAATGAGTTTCCCTTGTGAAAGACAGCCAGGCTGGGAAACAAATTTTGCAGTTAACTGAATTCACTGGGAAATCTATGACAGTACTGATGCTGGGGTTCTTGTTCACGAAGCCGAAGAATGAGCTTAGCAAACAGGCAAGGTAGGAGAGCAAGGTACAGGCTTTTATTTAGAAATAAAGTGATAGGACAGAGCTCCCGGCTCAAGCCAGGAGGGGACAAGAGAGTCAGGTGTGCTGCGTTGCCTAGGGGTTTTATAGGCAGATGAGGATTTTTTGAGAACATGAAGAAAAGGTTTAGGGGTGCAGACCTGCTAAGTGGTGTCTGAACACCCAGAATTAACTTAACACAAGGAATTTCTCACCCCATCTCTCTCTGGGATACTGCTGTCTTGGTCTAGGGGCATATCCAAAGGCGGCCTGCCCAACCCCCACGGTGGGCTGAGGTATTGTCTGTTTGCTAAAGAGTAAGTTAAGAATCCTGCTTCCCAAACTTTCCTGGGTGTTAAAATTCAATCTTATCTTTAAGGTGGAATCTTTTGCTGCTTTTTACTATGTTGGTTACAGCTGGGTCTGCATGCTAAATTAGTTGCCTAGTTTGTAAAATCACTTTATCATATTTGAAAGAGGAAAGACAGCACATAGGCCTGGGCCTTTTAGCATGCTAAAGTGAATCTTACAAGTGATTAGCGTAATAACAACATGGGGTACTCTTCTTTATCTGGGGAACACCCACTGATCTTACTGAAGAATGACCCTGGAGCTTAATGTTTAACAAAGAGTTTTGGAAGGGGGTTTCCTTGCATGTAGTTACATTGCTCTGATTGCAAATATTCTGCCTTGCTTTTTCCGGAGGCCCTCCCCCTACTCTGCTACACCCAGTCTCTGTCTCAGTACTAGAATGGAACCCACACAAAGTTATCTTACAGCTAAAAACAATGACCAGCTAAAAATAATAAAACATTACAACATCCAGTTGAGGCTCTAAAACCCTCCACCACAAAACCACCCTAAAATCGAACTTCATTGACTTTTCCATCTTGTAATTTCAGGAGGATCATCCGACTTGTCTACTCATCTGCTTATGATACTCTAAGAAGTGAATTCTTATGTTGCTTATGAGGAACTCCACCTGCCCAGACAAGAATCAGAACTGTCTCCCTCCCTCTCTTTCTCTCCACCTCATTTCTCCTTTTCTTCTTAACCAGAGGAAGGGCAAGAAAACACGCTATTTTTAAAGAATGTTTTTGTTTTCTGTTCTTGGACTCGTAAATGTTCTTGGTTCAAAGATTCTCTTATAAATGTAGAGCCTTGGTTTGAGTTTTAGAAATAATCCAACTTACCCCTTTGATGTTGATTTTAATTAGACTCTTAATTATGAAATTGGTATGTGTGTGTATCCAAGGGAAAGATGATTTTTGTTCTAGGCTTTACACTCCTCTTATCTATGACTCACAGCTAAAACTTAAAGCCCTTGCTCTTCAGGATGTCCCATCTGACAGCACCATCATTTCTAGATGTTTCTTTTCAAACATTCAAAATAGTCAGGAATAGGTACTCATACCCCCTCTGATATATACTATGCATTCATATTTCTAGGACAGGAAACAGGAAATTTACCAAACATCTTTAGATTTCTACATGCTGAATATACAGGCAACTCATGCAAATTTACAAAGAAGGGACAAATGATCTCCTCTGGGGGACTCTTTATTACATAAATAAACTTTCACCCAGATATACACACACAAGAATGTCCCTCTATGTATTCAGATGTAGTAGGAACACATAAGGTCACTAGTTGGAAGTGAATCTCATGCCATCCTTTTTTCAGTCATTTTCTGTATTCTGTGGATTAGCAAAGGTCAGAAAGACTTGTTCCAGTGTTATCTAACTGATAGAATAATCTTCTAAACGGAATTCCTCTTTAGCTTCTTCCAAAATACCAAACACCTATAACAACAAAAAAATGCAGTTACCACTGTGGTCCTCCCCTCCAGCCCCCAACCTAGATGAGCCTCTCCTCCACTTCCTCCAACTGCCAAGTTAGTGTTGGGAGGACAAAAGGCACAGAAGGGAGAGATGGATGGAATAGGTTTTGAGAAGCTGAGGGGAAGCAGTACTCTGTCCCCATTCTCCTGATGCTTATGAATTAACAATGGGATTTAGAAGTAGAAATCTAAAGTAATTAAAAGCTCCAAGAACCACTGAAAAATAACCTTAGGTCTCTCTCTGCTCTTCCTAAAGCACCAAGTTCCCATTCGAAATGATTAAATCCCAAACACTTCCTACCTTTAGTGCTCTCTCAATATGTAAAGTTAGGAGGACAGGATTTCTATAATCACCTTTCCCCAGCTATTGTCCTTGCTGGGAATGTAGTAGTTGAGGATCCCTTGATTCTCACCTTTTAATTCACTTCCTAAGAAAGACAAGGTAGGATAGGTGAATAATCTTAAAAGATTTCACTTTAAATTGCCAATATATTGCTATGTCAACTTCATTATACACAACAGAGGAGTAAATAGATGTGACTAATAAAAAAGGGACATAAACCAGAAGCCCACCTCTTTAGTACACATGACATGGTTAATTCTTTCAGATTTATTTTTGTCTTGAAGTGTTTTCTGGAGTTCATAGGATTAGGTGAAAATATGGACATGAGCAGCCAGGGATAGGGAAGATAAGGTTCAAGGAGAAAACTGCCCAAACTCTGCCTAGGTAGGGTGTCCTACATGAAGACAACTAAGGCTTTGCAGAGAGATAACTTCTTTGCCTATTGGGACCCAGCTAAACTGTTCCCAACCTGATCCCAAAGTGGGCACAATGGAACAAAACTAAGAACCACCCAAACCACACCTCATTATAATCTCATTAAAATAAAATTGCGGTTTTGCTTCCCTCTCCAACAGTGGGCCTCTGTGTGCTTTTTGAGAAAAGACAGGCACACCAAGAGGAATGGATGTATAACTAGAGCTGTCAATCAAATGACCAATCCTGTCAAAGAAGTGCCTCCTAAAGTTTGGGGCCTTGGTCTACGTTGACTCTGGTTGACTCTGGTCCGCTACTCCCTTGGAGTGTATGCAAATAAAACATTCGCTCTGCTTCACTATTGTGTCTCTGCCTTTCAATTCTTTTTTCCCACGGGCATAGGAATGGAGGAAAACAAACTCAACCGGTAGGTAACAGTAGCAATTAATGAGGGCAGGCTTTCAGGCCCCAAAAATATTGTCAGCTCACATGCCCAGTGGATGAAACCTAAGCCTTCTAAAAGTCTAATGTTACTACAAGACTTTATTCTCAAACATAGTGCTGAGAGTACGAAGTGGCAGAATTTTCATTCTGGCTGTGTGTGTATGCATGTGCAGTGTCTCCCCAGTTTGCTGGGGAGAACAGGACAAGGTCTCCTTGCTATTATGATGTTGACATGCCATGTGAAGAGGAAATCATACTCATAAATCCCCAAAGTCAGGCCAGTTGAGTAAGAAGCCCCTGGTGGAATAAAAGGGAAGAGGGTGGTATCCATGCCCGATTTAGAACAAACAGATGTGGTTTATTTATTATTACATATTTTTTAATTCTTGCAGATTAAATTAACTGGGATTAAAAATCTTTTAAAAGCGTATGTTAAAGTAATGAAACAAGGAAGCCATTTGACTCAGAGGTAGCTCGAATTCCTTGGTACCGTACGTGAATAAATCAAAGCTGAAGCCAGAGGAACATACTTGAAGCTGAGAAAATGAAACGTAACACCAGCCAACCACAAACACTCAACTAGGCTTTTCCAAAGAGTCCACCTGGAATATTGGAGCATCAGAGAGAGGATTAAAGATGGCGGCGTGAGAGGTGAGACAGAGGCTTCCTCCTAAAACCGCATATAATATGAAAATAAAGCTACTACAACTACTCTTGAAAGAGCAACGGGAAAGAGGACTACAACAAACTGCATACACCTGGAGACAAGAGCAGCCCTCACAGAAAAGGGTAACGTACTACAGCTGTGGTCCTGCAGGATCCAAACCCTTCCCCCACCCCAGCTCACCGGCAGGAGGAACAGGAACAGAGCAGAGAGGGAGTGGAGAACTGGGACTGCTGAATACCTAACTCTGGAGATCTACTCTGGGAGCACAAACCTACAATTCATGGTGCTTGCATGATACTCTTGTAATTAGGAGCTTGGAAAGCTAAGACAGGCAGAATTCCTGGAGAGACTAAGTTCCGGCTGCTTGTGAAATCAGGGATCCAGACACAGCTGCTCGGGGACAAAAGAAAGGCAGGCAGTCTGAGAGACTTCCTAACAAAGAAGACCTTAGCAAGAGGCCTGCTAAGGGGGCAAGGACTGCACAGAGCTTACTGCTCAGGAAAAAGGACAGGTAGACAAAATTGTCCCGCTGTACTCTGCCCAGCAGATTGGGAGTTTTCTGGTCTTCAGGTGTGCCAGCTCCCTGGCTGCCTACACAGCTCCAAGAACCCCTTCTGTGACAGGCAGACTAGGGGACCTTTCGCCTAGCCAGCCCCACCGGGCTTGCAAACCTGGAAACCCTTCCCTGGTGTTAGGCCAGCCAGAGGGAAGATCTGTCTACAGCAACTTAAAATGCAAAGCACAGAGGCTTATACCTGTGTGCTCAGTCCACTGGTTCAGACAGTGGAGACAGGCATAGCAGGCAGGAACCAGGAAACAGCCCTTTCCTCCCCGGAGGCACCAATTCCACTCCCCTACAATCCCTAACATTCCTTCAGGGGCTGAGCAGCTCCAGAGAGTAGAGCTTCTGGGCACTAGAGGGCTCCATACACAAATATGAAACGCCAAAGGAACCTGGTCCAGAGTAAAATTACGAATACAACTCCTGAGAAAGATTTAAATGATATGGACCTTATGACTCTCCCTGAAAGGGAGTTCAAAATAAAAATCATGAACATGCTCATGGAGGTACGGAAAGATATTCAAGAACTCAGGAATGAATTCCAGTCGGAGATCCAATCCTTGAAAACAATGGACGGTATTAAAAGCAGATTGGATACGGTGGAGGAGACGATAAATGAATAGGAACTAGAGAAGAGGAATACAAAGCTGAGGTACTGAGAGAAAAAAGGATCTCTAGGAATGAAAGAATATTGAGAGAACTGTGTGACCAATCCAAACGGAACAATATTCCCATTATAGGAGTACCAGAGGAAGAAGAGAGAGAAAAAGGGATAGAAAGTGTCTTTGAAGAAATAATTGCTGAAAACTTTCCCACACTGGGGAAGGAAGTCTCGCAGTCCACGGAAGCCCACAGAACTCCCAACACAAGGGACCCAAGGAAGACAACACCAAGACACATAATAATTAAGATGGCAAAGCTCAAAGATAAAGACAGAGTATTAAAGGCAGCTAGACAGAGAAAAAAGATCACCTACAAAGGAAAACCCATCAGACTATCATCAGACTTCTCAACAGAAACCTTACAGGCCAGAAAAGAATGGCATGATATATTTAACGTAATGAAACAGAAGGACCTCGAACCAATAATATTGTATCCAGCACTATTATCATTTAAATATGATGGAAGATTTAAACAATTTCCAGACAAAGGAAAGTTGAAACAGTTTGCCTCTCATAAACCACCACTACAGGATATCTTAAACGGACTGCTCTAGAGGGAAGCACCCCTAAGGCTAAAAAGATGTCACCAGAGAAAATAAAATCATAGCAAAGAAAACAGACCATCCAAAAAGGCAAAGAATAAAACACCCAATATACAAAGAATGGAGGAGGAAAAATAGGAAGGGAGAAATAAAGAAACATCAGATGGCGTTCACAATAACTTAACAAGAACGTTAAGTTACATTCTTAGATGGTAAAGAAGCAACCCTTGAACCTTTGGTAACCACGAATCTAAAGCCAGCAATGGCAATAAGTACATATCTATCAATAATCACCCTAAATGTAAATGGACTGAATGCACCAATCAAGACACAGAGTAACAGAGTGGATAAAAAAGCAAGACCCATCTATATGCTGCTTACAAGAGACTCACCTCAAACCCAAAGATATACACAGACTAAAAGAGAAGGGATGGAAAAAGACATTTCATGCAAACAAAAAAGATAAAAAAGCAGGTGTTGCAGTACTTGTGTCAGACAAAATAGACTTCAAAGCGAAGAAAGTAGCAAGAGATAAAGAAGGACATTACATAATGATAAGGGGGTCAGTCCAACAAGAAGATATAACCATTATAAATATATATGCACCCAACAAAGGAGCACCGACATATGTGAAACAAATACTAACAGAATTGAAGGAGGAAATAGACAACAATGCATTCATTTTAGGACAATTCAACACCACTCACTCCAAAGGATAGATCAACCAGACAGAGAATAAGTAAAGACACAGAGGTACTGAACAAAACACTAGAACAGATGGACCTAACAGATATCTACTGAACTCTGCACCCAAAAGCAACAGGATACACATTCTTCTCAAGTGCACGTGGAACATTTTCCTGAATAGACCACATACTAGATTTCAAAAATATTGAAATCCTACCAACCAACTTCTCAGATCACAAAGGTATAAAACTAGAAATAAATTGTACAAAGCAATCGAAAAGGTTCACAAATACATGAAGACTTAACAACATTCTCCTAATTAATCAATGGGTTAACGACCAAATCAAAACAGAAATCAAAGAATATATAGAGACTAATGACAACAACAACACAAGTAAGCCACAACTTCTGTGGGACTCAGTGAAGGCAGTTGTAAGAGGAAAGTACATTGCAATCCAGGCCTATTTAAAGGAGGAAGAACATTCCCAAATGAACAGTCTAAAGACACAATTATTGAAATTGGAAAAAGAAGAACAAATGAGGCCCAAAGTCACCAGAAGGAGAGATATAATAAAGATCAGAGAAGAAATAAATAAAATTGAGAGGAATAAAACAATAGAAACAATCAATGAAACCAAAAGCTGGTTCTTTGAAAAAATAAACAAAAAAGATAAACCCCTAGCCAGACTCATTAAGAGAAAAAGAGAACCCACACACATAAAGAGAATCACAAATGAGAAAGGGAAAACGACAACGGACCCCACAGAAATACAAAGAATTATAAGAGAATATTACGACCATCTATATGCTAACAAGCTGCAAAACGTAGAAAAAATGGACTTCTTAGAAAAATACAGCTTTCCAAGACTCACCAAGCAGGAAACAGAAAAACTAAACAGACCAATCACTAGCAACGAAATTGAATTGGTAATCAGAAAACTACCCTAGAACAAAACCCCCAGACCTGATGGATTCACTTCTGAATTCTACCAGACACATAGAGAAGAAATAACACCCATTCTCCTTAAAGTTTTCCAAAAAATAGAAGAGGAGGGAATACTTCCAAACTCTTTCAATGAAGCCAGCATCACTCTAATACCAAAACCGGGCAAAGACCTCACCAAAAAAGAAAACTACAGACCAATATCACTGATAAACGTAGATGCAAAAATACTCAACAAAATATTAGCAAACCGAATTCAAAAATACATCAAGAGGATCATACACCATGATCGAGTGGGATTCATCCCAGGTATGCAAGGATGGTTCAACATTCAAAAATCCATTAACATGATCCATCACATCAATAAAAAGAAGAACAAAAACCACATGATCATCTCCATAATGCTGAAAAACCATTTGACAAAATTCAACATCCATTCAGGATTAAAACTCTCAACAGAATGGCTATAGACGGCAAGTACCTCAACATCATAAAGGCTATATATGACAAACCCACAGCTAACATCATACTTAATAGTGAGAAGCTGAAAGCTTTTCATCTAAGATCAGGAACAAGACAGGTGTGCCCACTCTCTCCACTGTTATTCAACATAGTACTGGAAGTCCTGGCCACGGCAATCAGACAAAGCAAAGACATACAAGGCATCCAGACTGGTAAAGAAGAAGTCAAATTGTCACTATTTGCAGATGACATGATACTGTACATAAAAAACCCTAAAGACTCCACTCCAAAACTACTAGAACTAATATCTGAATTCAGCAAAGTCGCAGGATATAAAATTAACACACAGAAATCTGTTGCTTTCCTATACACTAATGATTAAGTAACAGAAAGAGAAATCAGAAAAACAATTCTATTCACAATTGCATCTAAAAGAATAAAATACCTAGGAATAAACCTAACAAAGGAAGTGAAAGACCTGTACTCTGAAAACTACAAGACACTCCTAGGAGAAATTAAGGAAGACACTAACAAATGGAAATGCATCCCATGCTCTTGGCTAGGAAGAATAAATATTGTCAAAATGGCTATACTACCTAAAGCAATCTACAGATTCAATGCAATCCCTATCAAACTACCAACAGCTTTCTTCAATGAACTGGAATAAATAATCCTAAAATTCATATGGAACCAGAAAAGACCCCGAATAGCCAAAGCAATCCTGAGAAGGAGGAATAAAACAGGTGGACTCAAGCTCCCTGACTTCAAGCTCTACTACAAAGCCACAGTAATCAAGACAATTTTGTACTGACACAAAAACAGACCCACAGACCAGTGGAACAGAATAGAAAATCCAAACATTAACCCAAACACCTACAATCACTTAATATTTGATAAAGGAGCCTTGGATATACAATGGGGAGATGACAGCCTCTTCAGCAGCTGGTGTTGGAAAAACTGGACAGCTACATGTAAGAGAATGAAACTGGACTACTGTCTAACCCCATACACAAAGGTAAACTCAACGTGGATCAAAGACCTGAATGTAAGTCATGAAATCATAAAACTCTTAGAAAAAAACATAGGCAAAAATCTCTTGGAACTAAACATGAGTGACTTCTTCATGAACATATCCCCCCAGGCAAGGGAAACAAAAGCAAAAATGAACAAATGGGACTGTATCAAGTTGAAAAGCTTCTGTACAAGGACACCTTGTACATCCTTCTGGAAAGGACACCATCAGTAGAACAAAAAGACGTCCTACAATATGGGAAAATACACTCATAACTGATGTATCTGATAAGGGGTTGACATCCAAAATATACAAAGAACTCACACACCTTAACAAACAAAAAGCAAATAATCCAATTAAGAAATGGGCAGAGGACATGAATAGACACGTCTCTAAAGAAGAAATCCAGATGGCCAACAGGCACATGAAAAAATGCTCCACATCGCTAATCATCAGAGAAATGCAGATTAAAACCACAATGAGATATCACCTCACACCAGTGAGGATGGCCAACATCCAAAACACAAACAACAGCAAATGTTGGCGAGGATGTGGAGAGAGGGGAACCCTCCTACACTGCTGGTGGGAATGCAAATTAGTTCAACCATTGTGGAAAGCAATATGGACGTTCCTCAAAAAACTCAAAATAGAAATACCATTTGACCCAGGAATCCCACTCCTAGGAATTTACCCTAAGAATGCAGCAGCCCAGTTTCAAAAAGACAGATGCACCCCTATGTTTATTGCACCACTATTTACAATAGCCAAGAAATGGAAGCAACGTAAGTGTACATCAGTAGACGAATGGATTAAGAAGATGTGGTACATATACACAATGGAATATTATTCAGCCATAAGATGAAAACAAATCCTACCATTTGCAACAACATGGATGGAGCTAGAGGGTATTATGCTCAGTGATATAAGCCAAGCCGAAAAAGACAAGTATCAAATGATCTCAGTCATATGTGGAGTATAAGAACAAAGAAAAAAACCTGAGGGAACAAAACAGCAGCAGACTCACAGAACCCAAGAACTGACTAATAGTTACCAAAGGGAAAGGGACTGGGGAAGAAGGGCGGGAAGGGAGGGATAAGAGGGTAAAAGGGGCATTACGATTAGCAGACATAAGGTGGGGGGGCACGGAGGGGACTGTACAACTCAGAGAAGACAAGTAGTGAATCTAATCTCACTACGCTTATGGACAGTGACTGTAATAGGGTTGGTGGGGGGGACCTGATGAAGGGGGTAGTTTAATCACCATAATATTGCTCATGTAATTGTAGGTTAATGATACCAAAAAAAAAAAAAAACTCTTAGAAGACCACATAGGCAAAATCTTCTAAATATACACATAAGCAACTTTTTTCTGAATGCATCTCTTCGAGTAAGGGAAAGAAAAGCCAAAATGAACACATGGAACTACATCAAACTTAAAAGCTTATGTACGACAAAGGACACCATCAACAGTACAAAATGGCGTCCTACAGAATGGGAGAAAATATTTGTAGATGATATATCCAACAAGAGGTTAACATCCACAATATATAAAGAACTCACATGCCTCAACACCCAAAAAGCAAATAACCGGATTAAAAAATGGGCGGAGGATATGAACAGACAATTCGCCAACGAAGAAATTCAGATGGCCAACCGGCACATGAAAAGATGCTCTACATCACTAATTACCAGGGAAATGCAATAAAAACCACAATGAGGTATCACCTCACACCAGTTAGGATGGCCAGTATCGAGAAGACTAAGGAAACAAATGCTGGCAAGGATGTGTAGAAAGGGGAATCTACCTACACTGCTGGTGGGAATGTAAATTAGTTCAACCATTGTGGAAAGCAATATGGAGGTTCCTCAAAAACCTAAAAATAGAAATACCATTTGACCCGGGAATTCCACTCCTAGGAATTTACCCAAAGAATATAATTTCTCAGATCCAAAAAGACATATGCATCCCTATGTTTATCGCAGCACTATTTATGATTGCTAAGATATGGAAGCAACCTAAGTGTCCATCAGGAGATGAATGGATAAAGACGTGGTACATATACACAATGGAATACTACTCAGCCATAAGAAAGAAAGAAATTCTGCTATTTGCAACAACCTGGATGGAGCTGGAGGATATTATGCTCAATGAAATAAGCCAGGAGGAGAAAGACAAGTATCCAATGATTTCCCTCATTTGTGGGGTATAACAACGAAGCAAAACTGAAGGAACAAAACAGCAACAGACTCACAGACTCCAAGAAGGGACTAGTGGTTACCAAAGGGGAGGTATGGGGTAGGGCCGTTGGGGAGAGAGGCATAAGGGGATTCACGGGTATTATGATTGGTACATATGGTGTGGGGGGATCAGGGGGAAGACAGTGGAGCACAGGGAAGGCAAACAGTGACTCTGTGGCATCTTACTACACTGATGGGCAGTGACTGCAATGGGGTATGGGGGGGACACGATAACAGGGGTGGATGTAGTAACCACATTGTTTTTTCATGTGAAACCTCCATAGGGGCGTGTATCAATAATACCTTAAGAATAAAGAAAAAGAATCTTACTTCTTAACCTCCTGGGTGTTAAAATGCAATCTTATCGTTAAGATGGGATCCTTCCTGCCTGTTACTATGTTGTCTGTGGCTGGGCTTACTTGCCGTATTAATTGCCCAGGTTATATATTACTTGATTAGGGGCTGGAGGAGGAAAAGCAGCATCGGGGCAAAGTTAAAGATAAGCTGGGCCTTCTAGCCGGCTGAAGTGAATTTCACAACAGCCTCATTTAATTGACACAACGAAGACATGGGCCATGCTGAGGTATTATCTGGGGGACGTTCAAACTTTCCAGGCCAAGTTACTCCTGGCTTTCTAGTTTTAATTACTCTCACAGAAGAATGCTGATATTAGTTTAGAGAACTAATGTGACTCTGACTGTGCTTAACTGTTTAATACGGAGTTTTGGTAGGGGTCCTTTTCAAGAGGCCCTCACCCTGCTGTGACTACACCCCCGGTCCCTGTCTCAGAATCCCTGTGGCTAGTTATAAATTCCTCAGCTGCAGATTACAAACCGCAATGACAGAAGGATGTGCACCTTTAAATACAAGAAACAGCACTGTCAGTTCCCACATCAAAGCAAAAAAACTTCATTCCCAAATAAAAACTACGAGAGGTACCTCAGGAAAAAGGTTTTAATTCTAAGGGCGCTGCCTCCGGGCGGCCTCTCCCCGCCGCCCCGCTGCGGGTCACACTTGAACTTCAGTCACTTCGGCCCCCTGGAGGCCCCCGCCGAAAAAATTCACACAAGACAAAACGCCCACCGGCCTCCAAATCTTCACGGGCCCGGCCCGTTTCCTCCGCCTGCGGCCCCGTCTCGGGCGGCGGAAGCAAGTCGATGGCGCGGCCGCAGGACGGGAGGACGCGCGCCGCGGAGCGGAGAGCAGCCGCCCTGATCACCCGGTCCAGGACGGAGGGGCAGCGGCTCCAGCGAGCCCCTCTCCCCCGGCCCCGGCGAACTTCGACGGCGGCTTGGACGTCCGCCCTGGGCGCACTTGCTCCACTCCCTCCCTTCCCGAGCAGGCCCCCTGGCGGAGGGCGCCGACTCCCGACCCCCGGCGGGCCCAGGAAGCCCACCACCTGCGTCGGCAGCCACCTGGCCCCGCGGGCCACGCGCTGCCAGCCGAGCCACCTGCACGGCGGCCCCTCAGCCGGCTGCACCGCGCCCTCAGGGGAGGCAGGGTCCCCGCGCCCCGTCCGGGTCCGGTCGCTTCCCGAGGCCACGTACCTTCCAGCCCGCAGTGCTGCTGCTGTCGCCGTCATCCATTAAGCAGGCCCGCTCCTGACCCTCCACCGCAGATCTGCGGTAGCGTGAGCCGCTTCTCGCCCGAGCTGCTGATCTCGACGACCTTGGCGATGCGGTCGGCGGGGGAGAGGGTGCCCCACGCACTGCGGCGGGACGAGCCGCTCTTGCGCGGCTGCCACTCAGCGGCCGCCGAGACCGAAGGCAGGCCCGCCGCAGCGTCGGGGTACTGTTCGCGCCGACGGACGACGCCAGGCTGGAGTGGCAGAGCCGGACGGCCTCAAGTCCGGCCAGGGAAGCGGTTGCAAGTCCGGGCGGATCGCCGCCCTCCGCCCGCCGCGGGAGAGCCGAGAAGGGGCGCATGGGGCGCCGGGAGCCCAGCTGGAGCGAAGAGGCGATCCGAGGCTGGGCGGCGAGGTCGGTGCCGCCAGCGTATGCTCGCCGGGAGGATGGCGCAGCCGAGCAAGGCACTGGTCCATCAACATATGGTCTACGCCGGGCCCGCTGGGCGGACGGGACGACGGGCCGGGGGCGCCGGGCTGCTCCAGCGGACAAGGCCGGCGGACCGAAGCACGGAGGGAACAGCGAGACCTGCGTATCCCGACTGCGCTGCCGACAACACCGATTAATGCGGCGGCGGCGGCACCTGCAGCTACTACGCAGCCGCCGGGCTTAAGTGTTCTCCGCGCGCGCCAAATGGCTGCCTGCCAACGACTGACGGCTGGGCCAGCCAATGAACGCAAGGCTTCCACCAACCCCCCCCCACCCCCCGCATGACCGCATCCCATATTAACGTTCTGGCCTATGAGCGCGCCTCGTCACCTGTAGTTCCGCCCCCTACCCCTTGCGGACAATGAGCGACGGCTACCTTCCACAGTCCCGCCCCTGACAGACGGCTGTCTGGGCTAATGAGCGAGCGGCACCGCATAGGAGGCAGCCATTGGGCGCGCGCGCAGAATTCCTATGCCTGGCGGCTGCGTAGTAGCTGCAAACGCCGCTGCCGCCACATTCAACAGTCAGTATTGTCGCGAGCGCCGTCGGGAGAGGTTGTACCTGTGGCGCCTACCGTGCTTGGGTCCGCCGGTCCTGTTCGCAGGAGCGGCCCGATGCCTTCGGCCCTCCGTCCCTTCTGCTAAGGGGCCCAGGGGGAGACCACATGTTGATGAAGCCGCGCCGTGTTCCACTGCGCCTTCCTTCCGACGCGCTTGCGCTGGCGACACCGACCTCGCCCCCAGCGTAGGATCGCCTTCTCGCGGCACTTCTCGACTCTCCCGCGGCGGGCGGAGAGCGGCGATCGACCCGGACTTGGAGCCGCTGCCCCTGCCGGACTTGAGCCAGTCCGACTCTGCCACCTCCAATCTGGCGCTGTCGGGCGACGTGACCAGGACCCCGACGCCTTCGCGGGCCTGCCTTCGTCTTCGGCGGCCGCTGAGGGGCAACCGCGCAAGAGCAGCTCGTCCCGCCGCAGCGCGTGGGGCAACCGGTCCCCCGCCGCCCGCATCGCCAAGGCCACGGAGCTCGGGAGCTCGGCCGAGAAGCGGCTTACGCTGCCGCAGATCTGCGGTGGAGCGTCAGGAGCGGTCCCTGCTTAATGGATGACGGCGACAGCAGCAGCTCTGCGGGCTGGAAGGTACGTGGCCTCGGGGCGCGGGAACCCCTGCCTCCGCCTATGGGCGCGGTGTAGCCGTAGGAGGGGCGGCCGTGCAAGTGGCTCGGCGGGCAGCGCGTGGCCCCTGGGGCCGGGTGGCGGCCGACGCGGGTGGTGGGCTTGGTGGGCCCCCCGGGGGTGGGGAGTGGGCGCGCTTCGCCGGAGGGGCTGCCCAGGAAGGGAGGGAGCGGAACAAGTGCGCCCAAAGACCGTCGAAGTTCGCCGGGGCCGGGGAAGAGGGGCTCGCTGGAGCCGCTGCTCCTCCGTCCTGGACCGGGTGGTCAGGACGGCTGCTCTCCGCCCCGCGGCGCGCGTCCGCCCGTCCTACGGCCGCGCCGCCGACCTGCCACCGCCTCCCGGGCCGGGGCCCCAGGCAGAGGAGACGGGCCGGCCGGCGCAGATGTAGAGGCGGGTGGCGTTTTGGCGGGTGTGGAATTTTTCGGCGTTGGCCTCGTGAGCGAGGGCCATTGGTCACACAAGGTGGCTTTACCTGCACTGTCACCCTGTGGTTAATATGTGTCAAAAATGTTAAGTTACATTTACAAACAATGAGGTTGGTGAGCTGACTTCTAACTAGTTTGTTACTGAAATTACCTTAAAGAAAACCTTGAAGTTCCTGGAGAAGGAGCCAGGATTTTATGTTTTCTAAGTGTGTCTTAGAGTAAAGGTGTGGCTTAGAACCTC